>CABHPR010143815.1:0-20671 GCA_902168415.1 Peromyscus melanophrys | reverse complement strand
GGATGGATGGATGGATGGATGGATGGATGGATGGATGGATGGATGGACGGATGGACAAATGGATGGATAGATGGAGTTATAAACAGACCTATTGAGTCCAATTAGTGTAACCCAAATGCAAGTGAGTGTAGGTCTGTCTGTTATAGCTTGGGACCTACCCCCACTGCTGACAAACCTGACTTCCTCTGGTAGCCATTGACTACCTGTAGCTTCTCAACTAGGAGTTGGGCTTTGTGAGCACTGCCCCTGCCCCCAGGCATGCCAAGATATTGACCAGACTGATCTTGAAAAAGTTTGTGTGGCATCCCCAGCTGTTAAAGCTGGTAAAGCTCATGAGTTCAACAGCCCATCATGCCTGGAAGACAGTTTGGCGCCATTCCTCTGGGAGTTCTGCCTCTTGCAGTCTTTCCACTCTCTGAGACATTCCCTGAGCTTTGGGAGCAAAGAGTGTGATATGGACGTCCTGTTTAGGATGGAGAACTCTACTACTGATCCTGATTCTCTGCACTTCAGTCTTGTTAGGATCCTGCCCTCACTCCTGCACATCCGCAGCTTGGGGTCTTGCATCTTACATCATCAGCAGGCGACCGCCTTAAAAAGCCGGACGCGGACCCCCACCCTCTGTGCGCTCTCTGCTCTGCTCCCACCATCTTTCTTTCTCTCCAGGCCTGGCTCTCCTCCCTCTTATCCCCTACTTCTTTCTAATAAAGCTCTTTGTAACTCTGGTAGTCGTGGCCATGGCCCGGTGACTTTTTCCGCTGGTAACCAGTGCCACCACCAGCCCCGTTTATCATAACCATCAAGTTGTTCCCTCTGGTAACTTTCCTCAACTGCTAAAAGAAGCTTATCGGGTTGAAGAGATAGCCATTGAGATGGCTCAATGGTTAAGAGTCCTGGCTACTCACTCCTCCAGAGGATCTGGATTCAGTTCCCTGCACCTATATAACCACTCACAGCCCTCTGTAACTCCAGATCCAAAGGATATGACACCCTCTTCTGGCTTCCTCCGGCACTAGGCACATACTTGGTGCACAGACCTGCAGGCATATACATAATAAAATAAAGACAGAAATTCCTACTTTTAAAAAAGAGGCTTCTCTGATGAGAGGAGAGCGAACCAGCAACGTTTGTGTCAGCCTTCTTCCCAGAAGCCAGTGTTACACAGAGGCCAGAATGGCAAAGGGAAGCAAGGAGGTGCAGCAGAGGACACGTTTCAAGGTTTTGATCTAGACTGTCACTCCCCTTCCCCAAATAACAATGGAGGCGCTGGTGGTTTGTTTATTGGAACAGGAAAGGGACACAGAAGGCTTTTACATCCACATCACAGCAGCTGCCTGCCCATCTCACTCCTCCCCTCGGCTCTGTGTTGCTGTCATTTGATTTTGGTATTTCTAATCTTCATATTGGTTGGCCCCTGGCTTTCAGCCTCTTCATCCAAAGAGACGGGCTCATGTGTCTGTCTTTTCTGTGATTTCACTTCTCTCTAGGTTCCTGGACGGCTTCCTTTGAAGCTAACAGTAGCAGAGTGAGTGGACCGAGGCTTTGTGTGGACTCTGACAGATTTTTGCTCTCAATCACATTGTTAACAGAAAGGAACAAGAGTGGCCTTTTCAGTGATGTCATTGTGAGTGTTTCAGACAATTTGGGAGCTTGTTTTCTGTAGGGAAAGTGTCCAGGGTTGCCTCCTCTCTGTGCTTACGATTTTAGTAAAGTTACCTATAGCAAGGATTGGCAGAGAGTGAAACACCCAGTGGATATTTAGGAATTTTCCTCCTGCTTCGTTATCCTGTAACCATGGTAACAGGGATTCTTAGGGTTGTAGATTTTTTTAAACCATTATGGTTGGAAGGCTGACAAATATTGTAGTGTGAGTAGAAATGACTGTCTGTGTAATATGATCTTCAACATGTGAATGAGTGTGTCTTTTTGTCTAAACCCACTAAGTCTTTTTTTTTTTTTTTTTTTTTTTTTTGAGCAGAAGTTAGCAATTCTTCCCTGGCCTGGCTCACAGAGAAAAGGTCGACAGATGCCTTATGAATGGCAGGTACAGGAGAGCCCTCTAGTGGGAAATTGCCAGGGCAAACCCAGGAGCAGGAGAGAGTCAAGAGAGAAGGAACGTTTAGAAATGTGCTGGAGGATACGTTCATTTGCCAATCTGCCATGTAAAAATCACCAGGCACATACTGAAGCACATGCCAAATACGTAGTAAAATTAAATCATGATTTCAATGCGTCATTCTTCGTGGCCCTCACCTGAAACATCCGCCATGGGCAAAATCAGAGAGTAGGGATGTCTTTCGGCAATAAAAGACACTGAGGGGCCAGAGAGAGATGGTTTAGCAGGCTGATCTTCTAGAGGACCTTGGTTTGATTCCCAGCACCCACATGGTTGATCACAATCCTTTGTAACTCCATTTGTAGGAGATATAGCACCCATTTCTGACCTCTGAGGGTACCAGGCAAGCGCGTGGTACACATACATACATACATACAGGCAAAACACCCATACACATAAAATTAAATTAAATAACCAAGTCTGAAGTGGGTGAGGTGGCACTTCTCCAAGGAGTGGTGAGGAATGGGGACTGCTCACCAGCATGAGTACTTCTCAAACAGATTATAAACCTCCCCCTTCCCCGAGACCAACGTTGACTAGGACGTCCATTGCTGTTTGCCTTGTACTCAGAGAACTGCAGAGCACCCCTTATCCCCTATCCCTAGCCATACTGCATACCTGAGACTGTAATGTCAAATTTACAGGAACACTTTTATCCGTCTTGCCCAGGGTCCTGATGCTTTTACTCCGTTTTAAGTGACTTTGATTTTAATGGCTTATACTGGATGTTTTAAAACCATGTTGTATAAGAAATAACCCTGTTGTACACGTGTCCTAAGTGCATTTGAGCTATGTCTAGATGTACTGAATGACTTAGAACTGGGGCCCGTAGTCCACAGTTACGTTACTGACCGTTATCCATGAGCCTCTCATAAGGGTTCACAAAGTGTGTATCCAGGCAACAAGAACCAGACTTCAGAGTTTGTGCCTTTCAAAGCCTGTTAAGGGTCTAACCCGCACCATAGTCACTGGTGGGAATGTGGACTCCGTATGTTTAGCCTAGAACACAGTGGCTTTTGTTTTAGTCTCTGGCACTGCACAGCCCAGGAGTTTCTGTCAGGGGATCTAATCCCTTTTCTTCTGTGTCAGATCAGATGCATTAGTTGTGAACTCAGAATCACAATATGTGTCAGTGTCAAATTAAGGAAAGAAATCTTAGAATAATTTAACCAAGAGCAAGCTGGAGTTTGAATTCTCCACGTCTCTCCCTGCATCTTCTGTCTCTCTCCTGTCTGTAATCCGTCTGTTGTAGCATCCTGAATCTGTGCCTGCCTCAGTGCTGCCCTATGAAGCTGTCCGTGTGTGTGTGTGTGTGTGTGTGTGTGTGTGTGTGTGTGTGTGTGTTTGCGCACGCGCGTGTGCCAGTGTCCCTAATAAAGGACTTTTGTTCTGTACTTATGGAAAGGCACAAAAGTATCACACAGGAAGGAACTGGAAATACCTTACAGAAATCTTTAACAGGGTTTTACGACGGCTAACACTTGACTCACTCCAACCGACACAGCTAACAAACAAACAAATGCTATCAAGCAATGTCCATATGTTGCTTCCACTGCTTATGGCAGATGTTTAGTGAATAAAGTTGCTTTCAACCTATTTGCCGTGTTCAGCATTTATTACCATAACATACATACATGCATGCATTACTCATGGGTCAGGAGTAGTATATGCATGTATATATGTTAACTTAAAATTAGAGCTATGCCTTAGCTTAGGCTGTAAACACTGATTACATGGGAAACTTAAGGCAGGTGAGGTTGCTTGTTATGGTGTTCTCTTAAAGGCAGGTTAAGCAAACAGGCTGAGTACCCAGTAGGATAGCAGTGACCTCAGGATGTGCTAGTAACTCAGCTGTGAGGTCCAGCAAATGCTTAGAATGTAAGAGATAGTTTCGTAATATTATGTCGCCCCACTTTGCTGACTAGAGCAAGGATTTTCAAAGCCCAGTCCCCTATCAGGAACTGTGTGAGGCTTCACATCTTCCTGGAAGCCCAATTTACCTGATCCATACGGTCCTTTCTGGACACTCTGTGGTCCTCCTCTCTGTGAGTCAGTGGATGCTCAGCTGTGCACTGCGATGTAGGGGAATTAACTCCTTGTGGTACATAATTGTGTCCCGGGCACAAGTGTATGCTTGGGAGAGTTCACACAGTGTCTTACACCTACTGGATCCAATTCAGTCATTCATTTGCTCACTCAATCATCCACCCACCCAGTAAATGGAGTACATAGTCACTAAAATAGACTGTGACCCCCGACTCCTTATCTTCTTAATTCTCCCACCCTTGGGGGCCCCATTTCCTCTGAGCTTCCTAGTTCTCCCCTGTACTACAAGATCATATAAAAGTCACCATAGCAAGTCACCATATCTCCCACAAAACCAGCTCCCAGAACCTGAATCTGCTTCAGCAAAAAAACACAGTGGTCCACAATAGGCCCATTCAGAATCTGTGAGATGTGAAATGCAAAAATGGAAGCCCAGGTGTGTGAAGAGACTCCTTGAGACCACCAGGACCTTATACTCAAGATCAGCAGTGGGATAGACTGTCCCAGGGACAGAAGTGCTGTGGGCATGACCTGAGATTGTAGAAAATGGTATGGGTGTGCTTGACCTTGGGAATGGGGCAGAAAAGGCAGAACTCCCGTAGGAGAGACGTGCAGCTGATGGGGCATTTTGTTTCTCTGCAAATGCTATGTCCAATGACAGTCCAATCCCAATTCCCTTGCAGATTAGTACAGATGCACCCAGCTTAAGGAAGACAGATCTGAAAGGTCGGAGTGCGCTGTTGGCCGACATCCAGCAAGGAACACGTCTGCGAAAAGTCACCCAGATCAATGACCGCAGTGCCCCACAAATCGAGAGTAAGTGAGAGCTCCATGGAGCCTGCTGGGAGCCCAGGGCAGGGTGGAGAGAGCACAGCCAGACACAACACTGCCTGGTCTGCATTTGTGACCCGTGCACTCTCAAACCACCTCAGACATGCTTAGGGGACAGGCCGCGCTACCGGACAAAAAGTCAGACCTTCCTTTCCAAAAGCCCACAGTGGGTAGAGGCTGGAACATCTTTCATTACTTTTCAATAACAAAACAACAGCAAAAAACAAAAACAAACAAAAAGCCCTTCATGATAATTAGCGTTTTTAAATTGATAAAATACACATAACAAATTTCACCAGTTTTAAATGCCCCATTGAGTGTCATAAGTTAACATTCACAACGCTGTTGCAATCATCCCTCTTTTTCATTTGGTCAAGATTGCAGAAAGTTAATATGTTATACCCAGGATTATTTGTAATGTTAGATATTATTATGACGTCATATATTTCAAAATGATGGCAATTCTCAAAAATAGCCCTGTAACTATTATTGTACCTCAATAACCTATAACTACATGTGTTAGTGCATACAGACACACATTTTTAAAGAGTTATTTTATTCTTTTTAATTATGTGGGGGGGGGTATGTGCGTGTGTGCACATGCCTGTGGATATGTACATGTGAGTACAGGTGCCTGCAGAGGCCAGAGGCACCAGATCTTCTCGGACTGGAGTTGCAGCAGGTGGTGAGCAGCTCAGTGTGGGTGCTGGGAACCAAATTATATCTTCTGAAAGAGCAGTGCATGCTCTTCACAGCTGAGCCATCTCTCTAGTCCCAAAGATAGATACATTTTAAAAGAAACATTTTCTGCACTGATTATAATAAAGATCTATTTCTGATTAGACTCACTGTCTAATTGGTGAAGATCAATTACAGACTTATATTATTTCACACCCACTTCCTAATCACACCAATGAGTACTGTATATAATCAGAGAAATCTGGTCACACATCCTCCAGTGGGCACCATGCCCCGATGGCTGTGTGTTAACCTTAGCTTGTCTCAGTTGTCCTTCTATTGCTATGATAAAACACCTTGACCAAGACAAGTTATAGAAGAAAAAGGTTATTTGGGTTTACGGTTCCGGAAGGATGAGAGTCCATGATAGCGGAGCAGAGGCATGGCAGATGGAGCTAGAAGCTAGGAGCTTAGATCTTGAACCACAAAGCAGAAACAGGGAGCAAATTGGAAATGGCTAGAATCCTTAAACTCTCAAATCCCCCCTCCAGTGACATACTTCCTCCAACAAGGCCACGCCTAAACCTCTCCAAACAGTACCATCACCTGGGGACCAAGTGTTCAGATACCTGAGACTATGAGGGGAACATCTCATTCAAAGCAGGAATTCTTGTCTAAGTTGAGCATCTTCTGTGGATCTGGAAGGCAGGGGTTAGTGATATCCACATGGGACATTCTGATCCATAAATAAAAAGTACACAGGGAAGAAAGAGCTGTGCAGGGAAGCATGAGCTACTTGGGGCCTGAAAGCTAAGTGGCCACAAAGGAAAGTTCCCAAGCAGAAACCCTCCAGGGCCTTTACTTCCTGTTTGGGTCTCTGGCCAGTGCTTTGGCTAAGAAGTTAACATGTCTGAGTGAATTAAGCCTGGGCTTTTGCGAGGTGAAGGGGGCCTAGACTTTTCCATGCCAAGTTGAGTTTTCTAGTTTGAGCCACACATGGCCAGCACTTTGCTAGGACTAGACTGGAGAGGGTAGCCGGCAGGCTTAGGCGTGGGGAACATGCTGAGTGCAAAGGGTGAGAATGGCCTGCTCAGCTACTACCGCTGTCTTGTGCCTCTTCTCTTCAGATTCAAAGGGAACCAACAAAGATGGAGGAAGTGCTGGCAGCAATGCCCGAGGAGGGAACACACCCCCTGCCCTGGGAGATCTCTTTGCTGGTGGCTTTCCTGTGTTGAGACCAGCAGGCCAGAGGGATGTGGCAGGTAAGGAAGGGTCCCGCCTGGTGTCCTGGTGATCTTCCTTTATACTCTCGATAGGTAGGGCATGTGGTTATTAATAGTTGTATAGTATGAATTTGTGTATTTGAGACCTTTAATTCTGGAAGTTCCCAAAGCACAGAATTGTTCTCTAGGAATCTTTTAAAATCTCATCTATTTAAATGACATCATCATAATTGAAGAATAACTTGTTTAGCAAAGGTGTCATGTTAGACAGAGTTCCATTCATAATAGACATGCTAATGCTGTGGGTCCACAAGCTTTGTGTTGAGCTGTAATGAATCTCCATCACGGTATCAGTTAGACACTGCTGTGGATGCTGATGCTGTGGGTCCACAAGCTTTGTGCTGAGCTGTAATGAATCTCCATCACTGTATCAGTTAGACACTGCTGTGGATGCTGATGCTGTGGGCCCACAAGCTTTGTGTTGAGCTATAATGAATCTCCATCACTGTATCAGTTAGACACTGCTGTGGACCCAAATGTAAAAGTATAGGCGCTTTAAACAACTGCTTATTTAGCCCGTAATTCTGTCTATTAGTAATGTGGGGTGGTCTCAGCTAAGCTCCCTTAGCATCTGCAAACAGCTGCAAGTTGGAGAGGTAGCTTGCTTCCCCTATCTCTGGGGCATCAGCTGGAACAACTGGACTGATTGTCCTTGGAGCTATATGATCTGCACATCTGCAGCAAGCTGACTAGGACTTGTCGCCGTGTTGGTTCTCAAGAGAGAAGCACGATGTGCATGATCTCTTGAGACTGTCCTGGGCTGGTGGGGAGCTAACTTAGAAGTCTAGCAAGTGTTACTTCCTGCTCTGTCCTCTAGGTCACAGTAAGAGACAAGCCCAGCAGGGACAGGAAGTGGATTTCACCGCCTGCCAGAACACCTGCACAGTCACTCAAAGACAGCAGAGGAGGGCCTGATCCAGTCACTGAAGCCATTAGGGGGCCATAGCCTGCAGCAATAATTGATGCTTCAGTGGGCGTTCAGTATTTTAAAAACCATCGAATTAAAAATTGGGCGAACACAGTGCTGCTGTGAGGAGTAGAAAGGGTGTTTTGCTTATTATTACCTCGGAGGAGGACAGCTCCTGCCGCCGAGACACACCTCGAGGCTGCTGCGTAGACAGCCTCACAATGGACCTGCATAGTTTACTGTGCAGCTGCAGGGACATCAGGCTTGTGAGGCCTGCATGCTGCCCACTCACCTGGACTTTCCCCTTCCCATGTTGCTGCTCTAACCTAGAATGTGTTTCACTTCCAGGTGGCAAGACGGGGCAGGGCCCTGGCTCCCGAGCGCCTTCTCCCCGGCTCCCCGCCAAAGCCATCAGCGGCCCCCTTCCGGCCCCTGCATCTCCCAGGCTGGGCAATGCCTCAGAGGCACACAGCTCTGTCAGGCCGGTTCCTCCTCGCCCCAACGTGCCTGCTCCACCGCCTCCCACTCCACCCCCACCCCCACCCCCTCCTCCACCCTTGCCCCCGGCCTCCCCAATCAAAGGCCCGTTGGTGTCCCACCCTGTCCCTCCAACCAAGGGGAATGCCTCTGTGGTGCCACCCCCTGTACCCTGCACACCTCCCCCTCTACCCCTGATCCCACCCCCACCCCCGCTGCCCTCAGCTGCAGTGCTCAGTGACAAAGCAGTGAGGCCCCAGCTAGCCCCACTGCACCTGCCGCCCATCCCGCCCCCGCTCCCTCTCCTCCCACCCTGTGGGTACCCAGGGCTCCACACAGAGCCCAGCAGCCCTGCACAGGAGGTGCGGGAGCCTCCAGCCCCTCCTCCACCACCACCACCACTGCCGCCACCGCTCCCCACCTATGCCTCTGTCTCCCCCAGGGCCGCTGTGCCCGCGCCCCCTTTGCCAGGCTCGAACAACAGCGGCGGCTGCGAGACTCCTCCCCCGCTGCCCCCCAAGTCCCCAAGCTTCCAGACACAAAAGGCCTTGCCCACTCCTCCGGGTGCTCCTGGCTCTCAGGCCATCCTACAGAAGAAGCGGCGAGGCCCAGGTAAAGCAGCCTTCAAGGCTCCACTGAGCCACGTGGGCATCTTGGTAGGGCTCACCCGCTTTCCACCAGAACACTCAAGCCTGGCCCTTCTGTGGGATCGTACTGTTTGTCTAGAGGTGGGAGCCACTGGTGAGGGAGGCTGGGAGCCCCGTCTCGGATCCCGCAGAAGGTACCAGAGAGATTCTGGCCTTGATCCTCTTGGTTACTAGCTGTGTGTCATGAAGGAACCACTTAGCCTCTCTGTGCCTTCTTGTCTGTAAAAGAGAGTGGCAGGCAGACTTTTTGTCTCTCACAGTCCGTAGGGTACTTGACACTGCTCTGACTCTGGCAGCAATGAAGGCTAGAGAAGTAGTGTTTATCCTTCAGTCAGCTTGGCTCTGGATCTCCTCCCTGGGTTGGGTGCAGCCAGTTTCCAGAACTAGATCTCTGGTTCAGTTGCCCGAGTGACACCTGTCTGTCTTCCAGCTGCACTGACAGCCCATCCCCCTGGAACACAGTCTGCACTCTGGCAGATTCCCCAGCGGACTCAAGAAAACAGGCTTGTGTACTGAGCCAAAGCAAAACTAATTCCTTTGCAGAGAGCGGAGGATTGTGAATGAAGCATACATTGTAGAGGAGAGAGCATGCGCACCAAGGGCTGTGTGCAGCAGAGACAGTGTTACCACGTACCCACACATGCAGACATGCATGCAGAAACACTCAGCAAATGAACAGGCTGATGAACACACATCAGCACACATCTGTTTACACAAGTACACTGGTATACACCCCACTCACACGTGCAAGTCCATCATACACACACTATACCACATACACATATGCACACACTCAGGTCCATCATATACACGTACAATACATACCACACACACACACACACACACACACACACACACACACACACACACACATATATATATTATACGTATATATATATATATGTACATGTGCACATTCCACGTACCACATATATACATACACATGCTCCACACACATATACATACTACATATACATGCAGTCACATACTGTAGACACATATACCACACGCACATGCCCACCACACATGTCTGCACACTACATACAAATATACAGGCACATGTGCAGAAAGTTTCTTAAAGGTATTTTGGGATCTGTAGTGAATTCAAATCCTAGGTTCCCCATCCACCCCTGTGAAAGGGATGCTAGTTAAGCGGTGTTTTCTAAATAATGCCACCTTTCACATGAGATTGCTAAATGGGGGCCTGCATATGGCTAGGCTTGTGGTGTATGACTTACTTCCAAGTCCCTTATGGGCAGCTTCCCATCCAATAAAGCATCAGAGCCTTATCCTCCACCTCCTTCAGCAGGCTTGTGTGTGTATGTGTGTTGCGGGGGGTGCTAGTGTGTCCCTAGTGTCCTCCTCAGGTACCTATGGAGGGGAAAGCAGGAAGGGAGGGGAAGAAGGCTAGGGTTGAGGAAGGAGGCTGGGGTTGAGGAAGGAGGCTGGGAGGGGGAAGGAGGCAGGGACTGAGGAGGGTTGGAAGCCCTGAGGGTACACCAGAGGCAGGATGGTGCAGCTGGTGTGCACTTCACCTGGCACTCTGCTGCTTGCTCCAGACTCAAGCCTCCTGGCCAATGCAGGCACTTGTCTAGCCTTCGTCTCTGTGTCTTTAGATATCTGCAGAATGAGGGCACTCCTGCTTCAGTCCAGTTGGGGTGTGTGAGTGTGTGTGTGTGTGTGTGTGTGTGTGTGTGTGTGTGTGTGTGTGTGTGTGACAGAAGAGGCGGTTTGTAATCCGCCAACACAGGGGATTCTGGGGCAGTGTTACTGCAAGCAGCAAGAACATGACAGGCTCACTGAGAGAATGGGTAGCAGTGGGACGCCTGTACTGAGGCACCAGGATGTGGGTTAGAGACACTGTATGAGGCAGCCGCAAAGTACTGTGAAGGAGAGAGACTCTCTCCACCATGACCAGGGAAGGCATGAGAAAGGAGAGTGGTGTGAATTGGGCCCTGGCAGGCAAGAAGATTTTACCCAGGCTGGAAGGAGAACCCAGGTTTGTAGCATGAGAGAGCTGGTGGGCGAAGAACCCAGGACAGGACCCCTCTGAAGGTCCTCTTTCTGACCTCACTGGGCCCTCATCTTTAGGACTCCTCTTCCAGTTCCTATGGCTCTGCAGTGGGTCCCTTTCTGGGGCTGGCATCTGACTGTTGTTGAATATTTTTTACTCTTTGGGGGCCTGCCACCCAGCTCCCAAATAATTACATGGAGACTTATTCTTACTTATGAATGCCCCGCCTTAGCTTGGCTTATTTGTAGCCAGCTTTTCTTGACTTAAATTATCCCATCTACCTTTTGCCTCTAGGCTTTTTTCTTTCTCTAGTCTGTATTCCTTTCTTTCCTTCTTACTCCGTGACTGGTTGTGTGCCTGGCCTCTGGTGCCCTCCTCTCCTTCTCCTTTTCTCGCTCCTCCCCTTTTCTCCTCTCCAATTTATTCCCTCTGCCTGGAAGCCCCGCCTATTTCTCCCTCCTGCCTAGCTATTGGCCGTTCAGCTCTTTATTAGATCCATCAGGTGTTTTGGACAGGCAAAGTAACACAGCTTCACAGAGTTAAACAAATGCAACATAAAAGAATGCAACACATTTTTTGCATCATTAAACAAATATTCCACAGCATAAAAGAATGTAACATGTCTTTAACTAGCATTTTACAACATCTGACCATGAGGTTTATCATATCACTGATAGTATAGTGGCAGCTAAGGTTGGCACACTTACTGTATCATGCATTTTAACCCATTTAATCCTTTCAATCACTCCAGAAAATGTTTGCTGGTATTATTCCCATTGTATGGATGAGGAAATTAAGGGACAAATACATGTGACTGGTATTACTCGCATTGTATAGATGAGAAAACCGAGGTACAAAGAAGGTATGTGATTTGTGCCAATTAAGCAAACTGTGGTTCAGTCCCAACCAGGTTGGCTCCAGCTGCTGCCCTCTTACTTATCACATAACATTGCAGGGGCTAACCACTGAACTCCTCACATAAAGTTAAAATCTACTGTATCACTTCTGTGTAAGAATGGCCACCCTCTTCTCTGTTAAGGAACCAGTGGGGGGAAGCTAAACCCACCTCCAGCTCCACCTGCAAGATCTCCCACCACCGAGCTTTCCAGCAAAAGCCAGCAGCCTGGAGGCCAGCTGCGGAATGGAAGTCAGCATGTGATTGGTAAGGAAGCCACTTGTGGAGCAGACTTCCTGCCCCCCTAAGACAGGACAAAGGTTCCCCTGCCCACCCACAGGGGGCAGACAGTTGACCAGTTTTCTATGCTGTCACTACAGTATCTGTTTCTCAGTGGGCAATGAACAGAGAACACAGATTAGCCTTCAGGATCTGTGAAATAGGGACTTTGCCTCCATGACTTTTGGACAGGTCTAGGACCCACTCTCTAGCCCTGTGACTCAGATTAATAGAAGGAAGACATCCAGCACTAAACCCATCCATGGAGGGTAGGTCCGTAAGCCTAAAAGACCAGAGTTGCTTGGATAAGGGGAGGGAATAAGTGGACATCTTGCCAGGCAGGAGGAAAACGAAAACAAGAGATTGGAAGAAAGCCATTTGGGGTCCTCAAAAACTCCACATCCCTTCTGTGTGCTCAGCTACTATCAGATCAGAAAGGGGCCAGGGCTCCTTCCCTCCTCGCCAGAGCCTCAGGACAGAACTCATTTGCTTGGGAAGCCAGGCCTCACGCTGGACACAGCCAAGCTGACATGTCTCCTTCTCCTCAAAGCCTTCCTTGGGGAATTCAACAGCACTCTTGTTGGAGCCTAATCCCAGGTCCTTTGCTGGGTTTTTCCTCCCTACTGGAGCCTCTTTCTGTTCCTTCAGCGGCTCCCTTAGGTAGGCAGAGGATCTTAGGCGCATGGATGGGGGATGACTGCACTTTGCCTCTGCTGCATCCTCTTGTCCAGCCAGGAGTACTTGAAACGCAGGCAGACGCTTGGAGAAATAACCCTGCCACCAAACCCCTTGCACAGAGCAGGCGAGCAGCCAGCAGGGTATTCATTCAGTCAGCATGACCTGCGTGCCTCTGAACACAGTCACACTTGGGTCACAGTAGTAATCTGAGTAAACTCCAATTCCCGTATTTCTCACATGTACAGATGACTTCGAGTCTAAATTCACGTTCCACTCCATGGAAGACTTTCCCCCTCCAGATGAATTCAAACCATGTCAGAAGATATACCCCAGCAAGGTCCCCAGAAGTAAGTACCACTTTGCCAAGACCCTCCACAGTACCAAGCACCTACAGAGAGCACTGTCACTTTACTGTCCCCTAGCAAGGACACTGTACTGTGCAGACTTCTACAAGCCTAAGGAGACGTATTGGTCCTAATGCCTAATGGTTCACTTAGAGGTTTCTGTAGAACTCCAGAGTTCACTGGCATCCCTTAGGAATTGCTAGAATGCGGTGTGCATCCTTCCTTCCCCAGGGCCTTTGGCTGGGAGACTTGACACCCAAACAGAGAAATGGGACATGGGCTCTTAGATTTAATAACTGGAAAGGAACCCCATCAGATTCTGGCAAACCATGAAATGGAACATGTCCAAAGGCCAATGGTTCTCAGCCTTGCTGACACACAGCAATGGTCAGCCTTTTAAACTCCTGGAGGCCAGGCTGCATGTACTCAAGAGTGAGACCCAGATGTCAGAGCTGCTGCAAGCTGCCAGCCATCTCCAGGGCACAGCTGAAGTAGAACCTCGTAGCCCAGGGGCTCTTCCTCCTAATTTCATTGTATAGGCAGGCTCCAAAGGGAGGCTGAATGGATGCCTCTCAGGGCCAAAACAGCAGGAAGGTCAGAGAAAACTGAGGGTTGGAGAGGTGACCTCAAAGGGATTCTGCAGCTACTGGGCAGTTCCTGTGCAGTTCCTGTGCAGTCCTGGGTCATTCGGTACAGCAGAAGGTAGGAGAGAGCAGAAGCAGCTACGCATGTGTCCTTATCCCACCACCAAAGCCGGGTCAGGGTCACTTGTCTGTGAACTCAATAGGAAAATGACATGTTCAAGGCTGGCCCCAAACCAGAGTCCAGGAGCAGCAGACTCTGTGGACCTGTCCCTGCAGAGGCCTGCTATGGGGCTCAGCTCTGTGTCTGCTGTGCCCAATACAGAGAAGCGGCTGGCATCTCAGCATCTACATGGGTACAATTCTCTCTGCTGCCTGTGAGACCTCACTCTAGACAGAGGGGCCTGGTGTGCCCTCTGAATAAGAGTAAGAAAAGAGAAATGTAAAGGCCCCAGAAGCCAAGCCTTCTCAAGGTTCTGAGGGACAGTGAAAACCAGCTGTGGGTGAACGTGGGTGTTGTGTCCGCCTAGCGTTCCTTCTCAGGCAGCATGCACGTGAACTGGCAGGTGGCTGCAGGCACACTGTGAGCATCAGAGGCCGCAGGGAGAAGCCAGGTGCCCGGGCTCACCCCACACTCTGAAGTGGATGGGTGTCTTAGTTAGGGCTTCTATTGCTGTGATAGAACCCCATGACCAAAATCAACTTGGGGAAAAAAGATTTCTTTCATTTACACTTCCAGGAAGCTGTCCATCATCGAAGAAGTCCGGGCAGGAACTCAGGCATGGCGGGAACCTGGAGGCAGGAGCTGATTCGGGTCATGGAGGGAGGGACGCTCCTTACTAGCTTGTTCTCATCCTTTGCTCAGCCTGCTTTGTTATCGCACCCAGGACCACCAGCCTAGGAATAGCACCACACCCAGGGCTGGTCCCTCTCCCACCAATCACTAATGGAGAAAATGCCCTACAGGCTTGCTTCCGGCTCAATCTTATGGAGGCGTTTCCTCAACCAAGGTCCCCTCCTCTCCGATGCCTCTAGCTCATGTCAAGTTGACATAAAACTAGGCAGGTCAGAGGAGTGAGAATTTTCCTAATGCATAGGAGCGCTGATGACTGTTGACAGAACACCTCAGTTACCGCAGGCACGAGGTTCGGAGTTGTGCCAGTGAGGGAGCCAGGTAGGGTATGGGCATGTTGGCAGAAGTTAGAGACTCAAAGTCGTTAGGAGAAAGGCACGTTTCCACGTGGGCAGGAACCATCCAGGCTGGGAACCGCACAGACCAGGAGAGAGTATGATAGTTCAGGTGTATTTCACAATCATCAGTGTCCCATGGCATGTGAAGAACCAATGTGCCTGGTTCGGGTGGCACAGGACTCAAGCTGGCGAATGTCAGTAAACGGCAGCTGTGGTCTTGTCCTGCAGAGCCACCTTGTGAAGTGTGCACAGGTATCAGATGAATGAAGACGTGAGCTCTTATTCTTAAGGAAAGACAGGGTATGGCTCAGGTGCCAATCTTTCAAGGGCAAGTCCTCCAGTGACTTAAGACCTCCTAGGCCCCGCCTCTTAATGGCTCCCCCACCTCCCAATAGAACCCCAAAGCATTTGGACCTTTGGAGACATTCCAGATCCAAACTACAGCATGGCCCATCAATTCTTCTCATTGGTTAGATGCCAAAGAATTCAAATAAAGACATGGATGTAAACGTCCATAGCCAAATAATTGATAATAATCAAGCTAGTGGTGATGGTTACACATTTCATTCATGAATGCACATGCTGTGGCATCCGAGTCTACTGGGAGGAACCAAAGACTTAGACTCAATTCATATGTAGATGAATGAACTCATTCTTACTGCTAGCAGAGGGGTGGCAGCCTTAGGGCCAAATAGCATGCTGCCATTTGGAAGGGGGGTCAAGGTGGGTTTTAAAGGCAGCCATCAGAAAGGAATGTGTTACAACTCTCCATAGAATCCACCTCTGGTTAAGAAAATTGTTTCACTCCCCTCAGCTGTTCCTTACTTTCCTGCTATACAGTAATAAAAAGACCATTCCATCCCTTTCCCATAGCGATAAGCAAGTTTTACAGAAGCCAAGGCAGCTGTTAATACCTCCCAGCCCATTGTCCTATTCTTACCTCACCTGTAGGTCACAAGAATCTCCCAGGCATTCCAGAGCAAAAAGTCAACGGCCCTTAAGGGATGCCTGGCTCCATATTAAGTTTCTTTAGTCACCCAAAGGGACCTGTGTAAATTATTACTCAAGTCTGAGCACTCTGCTGACTGGGATAGAGCAGTTCATTTCTGGGCAGGCAAAAGCAGTTAAGTTATCAGGTGAGGACTGACTGTCACGTTCCCACACATGCAATGTCACTAACTGAGTTTTTATTTTACTAACATGTATTCAAGTGAGGGAGGAAAAACATAATTTTTTAGGAAAAATTCTTAGGTCACAAATGCTTATTGTCATTATATCAGGAAGAAAGGTCATCGTTATGTCAGCAAATACTTGCTGAGGTTCTCACCCACTAGAAAGATCTAGACCAGTGAGTACCTCACCCTGTGGTGGAGGATGGGAGAGGAGACAGCACGCATGACGTTTTATTCCCGTGTTCCCCGTTAATCACGTCCATCACAGTCAGTTCAGCAGGAAAGTGGCTGACTTCAAATGGGACTGTGCTCACACCCCGAATTCTACTTTTTAAAAGAAATTTCAATTGTGAGAAAAACGAAACATGAAAGACCCCATCTAAACCAAGTTTAAGTGTTGGCCTGTTCGGTGTGATCACAGTGTTATGCAACCAAATTTCAGAATGATTCTCACCTTGCAGAACCAAACCCCCACACATTAAATAATAACTCCAGGCTTCTTCCTGCCCGAGCCCCTGACAACCACCGCTCGACTTATTTTCTCTATGGTCTGAGCATTGTAAATAACTGATGTAGGTAGGAGCTTCTGTTATTTGATTTTTGTTGCTGGCTTATTTCGCTTAGCAGAATGTCCCAAGGTTCACCCATGTTAGTCAGAATGGCCTTCAATAGTCTTGCAGGTAGACACATATGTGTATGTATCTATCATACATCACATTTCATTTATCCATTTGCCCATGGTTAGACATTTGAATTGCTTCCGTATTTTGGCAATTGAGAATACTAGTACTAAGCACATGGGTGTTCAGAAGTCTCTTTATGACTCTGTTTCAATTGATTTCCATATATATCCCAGAGGAGAATGTCAGGTCATAAGGAAATTCTGCTTTTAATTGTTTGAGGAACCACCATACTGTGTTCCATAGCAGTCAATCATTCTTCATCGTCACCAACTGCACACAGTCGTCTCAGTTTTTCCACATCCTCACTGACACTATCTTCAGTTTTTAATTTATTTAATTTCATAGCCACTCCAGTGAGTGCAGTATGATGGCTCACTATTGTCTGCTCCAATTTAAGAGGCTACTCATGATACAATTATCCAACTATTTCCATGAGCTACAGAACTTCCTTACCACATTGCCAGAACTTTAACATCACCAAGGGGTTCATTTGACTAAATTCAAAGGACTGGATGTCCCAAGAGTGTGATACTCAGTAGAAAAAACACATGGCCACTGGCCATATCTAGTTCCACCTTTGTGGTGACAATGGGGTATGACCCTTACCATTCCTGATAACGCTGTTGCCCACAGCCTTACTGAACTGACCACTGGCCATCTATTGCTTGTCCCACGATGCTGTCTTTTCTGGGTATGCCTTACTCCTGTGAGACCACAAAGATGCTGCTCTGCCTTTGCAATCGTCGCACCTCCCTTCGGCTCCTTGGCTCCCCCATTCCATCTGGAGTGCCTCTCCTGTTCTCTCCTCTTGGGCTTTCTGCCCCCTTAGCCATGGCAGATACTCCGTCATGGCCACTCCTGGACTTCCATGTCACCACATCTCATCTACAGTGGTGTTAAGAGTGGCCTGGCACCCCTTCCTTCCAACAGCCTCCTTCCCCTGCACCCAGACTGCTCCTCCATTTTCTGTTGTCCCATCAAAGGTATCAGTCATCTTTGTCTTCTGTCTCTTCTACCTCCCAGGATGGGACCAACCACATGCTCTGTAAATAATGGTTGGATTGAAAAATAAAAAATATCGCATCACATATACATTGCTAACTACCTACAGAGTGAAAATTTTGGAAATAGCATCAAGTTCCATCAATGGGATTAAATTAATTACAGCATAGTCACATGCTAGAACTCTTATGACCATTAAAACAGTATATTGAATATTTGGTGATGCTACCATATCAGTAAAACAGCCCAAGCAAGACTGTACAAAAAAGAACATATAACATTTTACAAAAAAAGTATTGATTTATGTATTATGTAGTAAAGGAGGACATGAGAATAGAAGAACACAAAAATGTGAAATGTGGGGAAATGCTGTGTGGCTTTCACTCTTTTTCTTTACTATTCTGTCCAGATTTTTATAATAGATGTGTATTGCAGTCTGATCTTTAAAACTAATTTTAAGTTGAAAGTGATAGGGAGAGTAGATAGGATTAGGCCAATTCTGGTCCATGGACCTGCACAGGAGGAAATGGGGACCAGGAGACCAACCCAGCTCAGGGCCAAGTGGGCTGACTTCTATTGAGGGATCTGGTCCCTTTTATACCAGTGACAACTGGGGAAGGTGAGGAAAACCAGGTGAGCAATGTGGAAAGTTGAGAGCCTTTCACTTGAGAAGACTGTTTGAGGCCATCCAGCCCAATTTCTCCATATACAGCTAAGAAATCAAGGCAATAGTAAATAAAATGGCTGGTCCATGTCCCTACCTGGTTGCAAAAACAGGCTAGTGCCCAGGTTCTGCATTCTACGTCCAGTGAGTTCTCTTTGTCCCCCATGGTACTACCTCTTCACTTTCCTGCAAGACTTAGCCAGGGCTGGCCCATGACCGACAGATCTGATCCTCATAGGAGCCACCTTTCCCAAATACATGTAACAGTTCATGGGAATTGCTCTCTGAGGCTGGTGTTAGCACATCTACTAGACTCTGCCTTAATGGCCATCCAAGTCTGTAAACCCTTTCTGCCCCCCTGCCCACCTGGCCATCCTCCTGTTGCCTGTAAATAGATTTTACTCATAGTATGAAAGTATGGCTGTGCTTAGAAAGAGACAACAATGCACATTGGTTTGCACATGACAAAGAGTAAGGCTAGAAGCCATCAGAGGCTTTTGGTCCAAGCACGGATAACCTTTAACCCCATGGTCCTAGTGCCTTTGTATCCATAGCTGTGCTGGTGAGTCAGGAGGTGGCAGTATGTTGGCTCTCAGTACAACAAGGACATGAGCTGGAGAAGAAGAGTGAAATACATTTCATATTATGAACCGCAGAAGCAGAAGTGGGCACACTGCCATTCCACTGAATCCAAAATGCCCATCTGTGCAGAAACAGCAGGTGGGAAGTACTGTTTACAGAGTGGCCCCGGAGAGTCTAGTGGTTATCTCATAAGGGAAAATCCCTCTAAGATGCTCTGTCAATTCAAAGCATCCTGACTCCCCCAAGGATGTCCCAGCCACTCACTCCCAACAGCAGTGAAGTTTTTCTTGCAGCCAGATGTGGAGCTAGCTTTCTATTTCCATGGAGAAGCTAATTTTCCTCCTGCCTCCCTGCTCTGAGCAGCTGTGGAAGCTGGTGGTAACTGCCTACCCATGATGCCTATGTTACTAGCCAGTGGTTTTCAGATGGGGGCAAATGTTTCTGGAGGTGATGTCTAGAGTCCTTTGTGGTAATTACCAGCGGGCCTAGGCTTGGGTGAGTAGAGCTGAAAGATGTAGTAAGTGTCCCACAGTACAAGGACAGACCCACAAGGGAGACCAAGCTAACCAAAATGTTAGTGAAGGCTGGACCAGGAAATCTACACACAGTGAGAGGTTTTTCTGTAGCAGCCAGACCATTTGTAAAGCTAAGGATGACCACAGTCTGCAAGACTACCTTCTCACGTGGAAGTACATCGGGGCTATGTCGGTGTCTTGGTACTTTTTACTCAAACTAGCTGAAAGAGCTAACGTTCTCTCTGTTATTTGCTCCAAACATCTTTATTCTTGAACAAGTACAGTCAGTCCCTGGTTTAAACCTTGATTAGTGTTTTGTGAGTTTCAGAGCATTTTGTGATAGTTCCTTGAAAGTTGGGCTTTATCCTGTAAGACTGTTACGGTGCCAAATGTACACACTGTAGAAAACCTCAAAAGTGTCGGAGAGCTTTTTAAATGGTAACTCTACCACACAAGAGGGGAAATTGCTTATTATGTTTTTTGATGGATTTTAAAAACCTAGATTTTTCTTTCCGTACAATTTCACCCCACCCCAAATCATCTTCGTAAACATTCAAGCAGCTGCTTGCTGAAACATAGTGTCGTCCTAAAGCTCCCAGCACCTAGAACCATTTGTCAGAGACTGTCCTCAGTAACCACATTGCTATTTAAGTAGCTCAGAATCCCAGATTCTAGGGCACACTTGGATCTGCGGCTGTGGAATCCCTAGTCCCGGACAGAGGCAGGACAAGGAACAGTTGACAGGGGCTTCCAGCCAAACACCTTGGAGAAAAAGACACAGGAGATGAGGTTCAGAACCGCCAACTGAAGGGAAAATTTGAGAACACCTAGAGATGTGGATTTAAAACTTGAGCAAATCATCTTTAAAAAAAAAAAAATCAGACTTTCTGCTGTGGTACCACTGGCATGAGAAACTGGACTTGAGTGTGGGACATGCAGGCTAAGAGGTATGGCATTATATCCTGTGCAACTTGTATAATATTGAAGCCCAGGACATCTTGGAGATAAAGGTATATTGTTGGGGCTTCACTGAATGGAAGCCTGAATCACGTCAGCCTACGGTACCTGCACAGTACTGGGCTTGTC
>CABHPR010143814.1:54228-80494 GCA_902168415.1 Peromyscus melanophrys | reverse complement strand
AACATACAAATAAAATCACATTTCAGTACAAATAGAATACCACTATATTTCCCCCTTTCTAATTTAATAAAAAGAGAAAAAAAAAAGGAAAGTTGTAACTAATATAAGAAAAACTATATACAAAAGTACAATAACTATATACAATATATACAAGTGATGAATACCTAAACAATGTCTAATCCATTTGTATTTGACAAATTCAGAGAAAATAATTCCATTATCTCTCCTATTTTGGTAAGTCCAAAATGTACTTAATTCCTTTCTATCCTAACTAATCTTCAACTATAATTAATTAATCTTTAAATATAACTAACTAATCTTCAACTATAACTAACTAATCTTCAACTCCCTCAGAGACCCAAGAAGGAAATAATACCTAACAAAAATAAAAACAGGAAGTGCATGCAAGCAGCTTCCAAAAAATTGTGAGTTGACAGAAACAGCCAGCTGCCTGGACAGTCACCTGAGGTTTCTCCGCAGTGTTGGGGCATCATCTTCAGCCTATAGGCTTAGCGTATCTGACAGACTCATTTGTGAAGTAGGACGTACACAAGGTCAACAGTTCAACCTCACCTTGGGTGAGAGCAGTCCATGTACCAGAAATACCTGAATTCCACTAGTGTCATGTCCTGATTCAGGATTTTAAATTCTGGAAATTGTTGATGGTTTTTTTAATTCAGCTGTCCATTCTTCTTGACTGTGTATGTGTGGCTTCATCTCAGCATCCCGTTCTTCTCCACATCCCTCTATTAAATGCCAGTCTGCTATTGAGAGGCGTGAGCTTAGTTATTCTTCAAGAATAACTGTTTCAGCTGCTGTTCCATTGCACATCAGAAGCCATCGGCTCACTGCCTGTTCAGCTGCCTTCGAAGAAAAGGGCACTGTACCTTTTCCGGATTGCAAAGGCCACTTCAGGGATGGTGCCATATTGTCCTGGCCTCAGAAGATGCCTTTTGATAAAGCCATAACCACACTTGTTTTGGCAAGAATCAGTAGTCCTTTGTTTTGTTTCTGTCTGTCCATTTTGTCCTGTTGTCAGCAGTAGATTCGAGGATACTTTGTTATCCAGTGGCTAACATTTGCCACAATGAAAGTTAACTCCATATGCAGTTTCTTCAATGCCCATATTCTCTCTGAAGTAGATTGGTACTGCCAGGAGCCGACATGTCTCATAGTCATAACAAAAAAGAAAAATTTTCTAAGTTATTAAAACATTTTAAATGCCATATTCTGTAGATCTCTGAAGGGTTTGAAGATGACCTGTCTATCTAAAATATATCTGCTCAATCTAGAAAACATACCTAATATGATTACAAGTTCTATTGTAATGTCTCACTATTAACTTTCATTTCTTTATATGCTAATAGTTGGTAATAATAACATTCAAGAATCAGCAATTTGCATTATTTTGTTAAATGAATGGTATAAGTACAATTAGAAATATACATATAGCATTTCCTAACAATTTCAATTTCAATATTTATAATTTGTATACAACACAAGTTCTTCTTTTATTTTAATGGAAGTAAATATAATTTCAGCATACACTCTGAATGATGGGAGCTATAAAATGTTATTATCTTACAAATTATATTTGTATATTTGATTTTCCCCCTTTCCTAACTTCAACTGTTCTTCTCATTTATATTTTTAAATATTTTTGAGATTAATATAATTTTTTCATTTCCCCCTTAACTTCTTCCCCCTCTAACCAAACCTTCTCATGTTTGCTCTTTGGATTATCTGATACCCTTTTCTTTAATTGTGTATGTGTGTTTATATGTATGCATACACACATATAATATTTATATATATATATGTATGTATGCAAATCTGTATGTAGATAAATATTACTACATATGTAATTATAACCTCATTTCTGAGTCAAGATGTTACTTATATATGTATTCAATATGAACATTTGGCAATAAGTAACCGGTTGCTTTGTTCTTACCTAGGGAAGACTACTTCTCCTATTCTCCTCATCCTTTAGATGTCTGTGCTTCTTTGTCTAGGTTTGGGTCCTCACCAGTCTTCCCTACCCATGTTAGCATATGTATTGGTGTCATCCTTATTTATCTCATGTGGAAGTTGCCATCTTAATGATAATTCATTGGTATAGACGCCGACATTTCTAGGAAATAATCTCACAGAACACTTCCTTATCATATGGTTCTTGAATTTTTCTGCTCCTCCTCACAATGATCCTTGTGCCCTAGGTGCAGGAGGTTTGTTGTAGATGTATCTATTGGGACTGGGCTCATAACTCTCCATTTTTATTTGTTATGGGTCCCTGTAATGTTCTCTGTCTTCTGTAAAGGGAACTTTCCCTGAGAATAGGTGAGGAATACATATATCTGTGGGTAAAATGACAAATATTTAGGTAGTAGTTATGGATTATGATGGTGGCCATTGGTTCTCCAACACGACCCATGACTTCTCTAGCACTGAATAGTTAACCACATTTCCAGTACCAAGCACAATTTCCATCCTGTTGAGTGGGTCTTACATCCATTAGAGACCTGTTCATTACCACCAAGGTAATTCTTAGGATTCATCATGCTATGCTGATCAAAGTTGTAGTTGATAGGCATCTGAGGCTGCATAGGACTTGTTTGCTCCCCTCCTTTGGAAGCTTGAGTATCACATTTTGGTGACATCAGCACTACTCAGCTATACATCTGACAGAGTATTGATAACCAGAATATGTACTAAAAAGCAGAGTTGAAAGAAACAAATGTCCTATTAATAAATGGCTCTGGAATCTACACGGAGAGTTTTCAACAGAAAATAATAAAATGGTTAGAAAAGATATCAAAAATCTTTTGTCATCCCTACTAATTAGGAAAATGCAAGTAAAAAAAAAAACAACTGAGATTTCATCTTACCACTGTAAGAACAACAAAAAGTCAACAAAACAACCTAAAACAAATGTTAGAGGGGACTGTAGAAAAAGGAATATTCATTCATCATTGGTGAGATGACAAACTGTTCTAACTACCCTGGAAATCTGTGTGAAGAATCCTCATAAAGGTAAAAATAAATCTACTATATTATTCAGCTATACGATTCCTTGGCTTATACCCCCAAAACCTTAATTCCCTATTCTACAGAAACAAGCTAAGCTATGTTCATCACTGCTCAATTAACTAACACCTAGGAAATAGAAACAATCTAACTGTCCTTCAGCTGAGAAATAGATATTGAAAATGTGACATATATACATATTAAATAATATCCAATGTTCAGCTGTTAAAAAATAAATAATTAAAATCAGGAAATTTTCAGGTAAACTTCTGGAACTTGACATAACCACAATGAATAAGGCAACCCAAATCCAGAAAAGCAAATGTTGAATTATTTTTTTCTAATTTGAGGTTCATAGCTGAAAATCTTCAGATGTGAGTTTATGGCATGGAGTAACTTCAGACACCAGGAAAATAAATTGTGACCATTGTTGGGGGAGGGGAGCAAGACAATGGTGAATAACAGGGTATAAGTAATCTAAAGAGGCAAATAGGAAAAATGAGAAGCTCTAGTTAAGTAAAGAGTGAAGTAAAAACAGAAACAATGGAGGGAAGGTTGCCTAACAGGAGATGAACAAAAACAACAACAATAGACATGCCAGTGAAGACAGGGAAAGCCCATAAGACCTCAACTCTACACAAAGAACTACAGGCGACAAAGGAATTCTGAGATCATGAGAAATAGTCTTTCCAGGGAAGATCACACCAATTGGTCATCCAATACCAAATGATTAGCCCTAAACACATGTATACAATATTATACAGATTTAGCATGTATATATATATATATAAATATATATATACAAATATATATATATAAACTATTAATGACACACACACATATATATATATATATATATATATATATATATATATATATATGTCAACTATTAATGAAAAAAGAGCCCACTAATTTGAAAGAGAGAAAAGAGGATATATTAGAGGGTTTGGAAGAAGAAAATGGAAGTGAAATGTTGTAATGATATTATAATCTCAAATTAAAAATAAACAATAAAAAAATAACAGTAAGAATATCTGAAATAGTTATGAATATTTACCTAAAATATATGTAAATTGGTCATCAAATATGCATATAGAGTTTAAATGAACATTTTTCATCTTGACTGATAATACTACCATAGAGTCTCTAACAGAACCTGCAACACCAGGTGAAAGAAACGCTCTTTTGACTTGGTCAAGATTGCTAAAGAGACTCCAAAGCATGTGCATTCTTGCTCTTGCCCTTGATCGCCCTCTAGATGTATTATAGCGTTAACTCAGCACTGTTGAAGACACCACACACTTCAGATTCAGGACACAGTGATCCCAGAGCTAGATCACATAATTTCAATTTGAATTTAGTAATCATAGCATTAGTGTCTTGTAGCCTATTCCTAAAACCCTGTATTATATTTTATTACACTTTTCCTATCTCTATGTCTGTTTACCTAGTTAGAATACAGACTATTCAAGAATGGGCATTAAATCTTCTCTACTTTTTTACAATAATCTTAGCATTTAAAACTAATTTTTGCCAAAGAATAATTAAAATGTATTAATTGTCAAATTGAAAACAGGTCACTGATAGCTGTTTGAGAATATTTTTCATTCTCTCCGTCATAAAGTCATATTATGTTCTTCAGAAGATATAACTTCACTAAGAACATAAGATGAAAGTAAATATGTGATCTTGCTAGGATACAATGAGTAGGTTATTATCCTCAATTTAAGAGGAATGTTCACGGGATGGTTTGCTTAGAGACAGGACATTAAAGAATGAATGCAAACGTGTAATCATAGCACAAATGAAACACAATATCCCTGATGAACTAATACTGGCATATTTTATAGTCCAGGTTAATTTCTAGTAAATAAGCTTCATAATCTAGATTTTTTTTCCTTTAAAGAACATGGGCACTTCTTAAAATTGCCATGTTATGAGGAACTAAAGGACATAATGTGCAGACATTACATCATTATCCATCTATAAATCCCTCCGAGTTAAAGCTCCAGACTGAATTGGGGCAATGAGAGAAAGGCAGAGAGGTGGATTCATGAGTTCTGTCTTCTGCTGCCTTCTGCATCTAGCTGTTGGCAGTGGTCTGTGTGGATCTGGAGGTACTTCATAATGTAAAAGAGTGAGTTAGGAATACTGAGTTGTGAATTAAAGCAAGTTCTACATGCTGTTGTATGGGGATACAACATACTGTAGCTTGCATTGTATTTCCCACAGAGATTCAAGCTTTGTAACAAAATAAGCCAAAGACATTGCTCTACCACCCCTTAATATTATAAACAAATGTGTATACTATAAGATAATTGATTTAAATATTTTAATACACTTAAAATACCCAATGAGCGATCAAATTCTTCGTTGTTGAAAGGGCTTTCCAGCGTGGATGGTAGAATGTGTTTCAGATACCATGCCATTTTTTATTCTTGTTAGTCAGCAATAAAATAAGTAGGCAAAGAGACTTACTGATTAGCCACAGAATCCTCTCTTTAAATTTCAGCTCTCTAATCTGCATTTTGTGAGCATTATATTCTTAAACAATGGAAGCTGCAAGGTAGAATATCCTGAGGAAGTCACTGCAGAATTTCATTACAAATAAATGTACATGCAGCTGCAATTTTGTTACGTGTCTTTAATTCTGCAGCAGCAGCATTCAAGGACCTAATGACTTGGTGGACATAAGATGGTGCCATCAAAGTCTAGATGAGAGTGCCTAGGTATGCAAAGAGTCACAAGATCACATGATCATGTATATAGAGATAGGATTTTATGATTGTGAATGATTTAAAAATAAAAATTCTTGAATAACATCTCTTGAAACATACAGATAAGTTTGTATATGTCTTTATAACCACTTTTCATTTCCATCCTCTATCAGCCAACATATAAAATGCTGGATGTCAGAGAAAAAAAACATATTTCAGCTAATACAGACTGTTGTGACTTTGAAACTGTAACAGTTTGTATTTGCTGTAATATTCAAAATATATGTGCATTGCTTTACTTTCATGAACTTATCTTTAAAATCAATACTCTACACATATCATTCCATGAATATTCTAAAGTCAATAGTAGAAGGACACAATGAAATTTTCTTTCTTCATACAATTGCATTCAGTAATAGAACATAATAATATCAATTCCAAAAGGTGCCTCAGTGCTCTACAAATGCAAAAAAGAAGTCCTTCTACAACACAAGGCTAAGAAGAGCTTGTTTGAAGTATCAAGACATGATGGTATTGTAAGAAACTCCTTAAATTAAATTAGAACTCCCTTCCATTCATTATTTGATAGATCAGAACAACATATTGCTTTTCTCAAAATTTCAAGGAAGGTCCTTTGCTCTTAAGTAACCTAAATAATCACTCAAATCTTTTGAGATTTTTCTTAGATTGGATTTGCTCAATATTGGAAGTACTACAATTACACATATATTTAAGTAACACTGTTGGTTATTAATCTCTTATCCCTCTGGTTACATCTTCCATTGGTTTGAATCCTATACCAGCATAGTCTTGTACATAAAATAATATTCCTTTGTTATTTGTTCAACAAGTATATAGTTCAGTCATAAAATGCACAAGTGTTATGCTAGTTTTCTATAAATATAGACAAGGTACTTTTGTCACTGACATTCTTTGGTTTCACAGAGGCAGACATTCAATGCCACACCAACAAAGCTAAGATTCATGAAGGCATTCGTATTCTATTTAGAGAAAACATTGTGCATATTTGTATCTAATTATTTTTTCTGGTAGGTGAAAAATAATTAATTTTAAAATAATTATATTTAACATTTGAGGTGGCTATCTAGAGTTCTATTCTTAGGACAGGAGAGATGGCTGGCCTGCTCAGTAGTTCAAATATGCTGACTGCTCTTGGGGAGGACTTGGGTTTGCTCCCAAGGCCACATTTTGACTCACAACCACCTGTAGCTTCAGCTCCAGTGGATTTCAGGGACTCTTATGACCTCCATGGGTAGCTCCATGCATGTGATGGACACAAAATCATGCATGTAGGCACACATACACCCAAAAAACAGACTTCTCAAAAATATCTGTACTTGTGGCCCAGCACAGGCTAATCTCCTTGTCTTGAATATGGAAAAAATTCTACAGAGCATTAGAGTTCCCCTTCATGATATTGTTTTTATTATCCTTGTTATTAAATTATTATGTTAGCTAGAACAATCCAATAAGATTTTCCTACCAGCATTGAAAAAGCAGGCTACCTTCGTTTGACAATGTTTGTTCCTAAACTTTTCAGGTAGACATGAAACCCTGATGGCCCAAAAGAACACAGGACTCTAGTGCCAGAGCTATAAGAACTAACTGAATGAATGGACAAAAAATTACCTTGAGGTAAGATAAGACCATAGATCTTACCAATAAATTTATTTTTTTCCTGGTAGGATCTTGACCAGAAGACATCATAATCTTTGCCTGGATTCCCATGTCAAAGCTCTTCTGAAAGTTTTAATTTTATACACTTTTAGTTCCTGAATTCATGATGAATTGATAAGCAAATTGTTCTAGAAGAATGTAGTTTATTAGAATGAGAGCATAACGGTCTATTAAAAAAGAAAACAGAGAAAGATAAAAATATAAGCACTTTTAAAACTCATTTTGTAGGATTTTTTAAAGTAACAGAATAAAATAAATGGACTGATTGAATCTGTGGTAAGAAGTTTCTCTCTCCTTTCATCTGTCCCTCCCTTCCTCCCCCCTCTCTTTTTGTCTCTGTTTCTCTGTTCTTTCTCTCTCTCTCTCTCTCTCTCTCTCTCTCTCTCTCTCTCTCTCTCTCTCTCTCACACACACACACACACACACACACACACACACATTCACACAATTTACTGGGCAGTGATGAGATTAGAGATGAATTTTATAAAGAAGAAACAAAGTGCCAGACAATGGGTGCCTTTGCAGCACCAGGAGATTAGAAAATTAACTGGTCAGGAAAGTTTCATTAGATCATGACATAGGAAAAGGGTTTAATTCACTTTGATTCAATTTATTTCTCATTGAATATTTTGATTTCAATGCAACTTAATTAAGCAATAGAAGCAGAGTTTCAAAATTATGTTTTATTATATCACTAGGGTGAAGGATTTAGCAAATTATATGTGTGTAGTGAGTTGATTAAGAGAATAGTTTTCATTTGAAATCATGACCGTTTTTTTTTCTCAACAGAAAAAAATCTAAGAAAAATATTTAATAAGTGGCAAAAGTTGACAAGGAAAGACCTGCCAATGTTAACTAAAATAAAACAAATTCTGCCTTCTACAAACTGTGGAAACATCCAGGAATGATAAACCATAGTAAGGAGCTTTTCTGCAAGGGTAGTGTTGACTGTGAAGTTATTGCTTTCTTGTGCTTTTCTTTCCTTAGTGAAAATAAAGCTTGGGTTATCATAGCTAAACCTTGTGATGATGGGTAATCTTCATCGTCAACTTGCCTAGAACTTGAATCATCTAGGTGAATAATGCACATCTCAGGTTTCAGAAGGGAGGGTATTTTCAAAGGAAGGTAGGACCACACTTAATCTATGTTGTTCCCTGTGAAATGAATGAAAAGAGTGGAATAAAAGAAAGCCAGGTGAATACTGCCACTGCCTCCACACTCTCCTACCAGGAGGGCTAGATACCTTAGAAACAGTGAGACAAAATACATACTTCCTCCCTTAAGTCATTTTTTCTCATATTATCATCATATTTATTTATGATGAGTATGCTTGTCTCATCATACCTTCTGTAATTTATTTTGCCATAGCAACGAGAAAAGTAACTGATACAGGCCTCTAATTCCAATGTTTTAATACCAGATTGCTAAATCACATTTGTGGAGTGATAAATTCAAGGGAACCATGGGCAATGTGGTCAACGTCTCATGACACAAAGACAAACAAAGGCCACAATCTAAGGCTAGTTGTTATATGTCAGTATTTCTGGTTCCTCACATATACCCTGCTTCCAACAATTAGCACACACACACATGCATACACATGCATGCACACATGCACACACATATATGTACACAGTCTCTCGCGGGCGCGCGCGCGCACACACACACACACACACACATACATACACACAGGGTTTCAACAATAACCTAAAAGATAATTATATTGAGCATCCTAGCTTAGCTTCATAGATTGGATATGATGAAGGAAGTTGACCTCTAAAGGAAAAGAGTGGTAAGCCTTGGTTTGGGTATCATGAAGACACTGTAGAAGGGAAGATGCCCCAGAAAAATGAAGACCTATATCAGCATATCACTTCCTAATTTGACTTCTTTTTCATATTGTCTACATTCATTACTTTAATATTATATTACTTAATTTAATAGTGTCCTTTGACTTATACAGCAACTTTATCAAGCATTGATTTCAAAAGGACTTTTAATTTTGCAATTTTATTTGTCAAAACTGCATATTTAAAGTTGCTTAATTTTACTGTATATGGCTCATATGATTCAGCAACCTAATTTTAATGAAAAATATGTTTCTTCCATTTATATACTACTTTGGCAGGGAACCAAATTAACCTCAGATGGAAAAGATATTTTCATAAATTCAAATCAAAGTAAATTACTTGTATATCAGCTTCATCTATTTATGAAAATGTAATTGGCACTGGTTGTCATTCATCATTTCAGAAGATGGAAAATACAAAATCCTTAGGAGACAAATAGCCTGACACATTGATAGAAATTACCAGAAAAGAAAACCTTACTAGACTGAGCCTTCATTAGAAAATTTCTCCATGTCAGGAATGTTCACTTATTCACTCATAAATGGAAATATATTGATCCACTTGTAAATGTGTGTCACATTCTAGGACATGCTGTATACATGCTATAAAGATGAAGATACCTTGATGTTAATTTGAAGAGCACATATATCATTCTGTCACTAGTTTGAGTCCATACTTAAATGTGTCCCTTATAATTTATGCAGGGATGATTGGGACCTTAAGGAGAACAGGGACCAGCCTGAGTGGGAGGTAATCTGAAAAACAATAAAGCCATGCAGTGTAAATGCTGCTGGGTCTGCAGTTTGCTGCCAGGAAATCATGGCAAGTAGGAGTCTACATTGCCTGTCTTAAGGTTAGTTTCATTTTAAAGGCATCATTTTTATAGTATTGAGTAAGACACATGACTTTCAGGAGATAGTATATGAGTTAGAGAGATAGAGAAAAATATTCTTAATTGGAGATTTTAAAGATTCTGATAAGAAAAAAAAATTGTAAATTTTCTAGAAAGTTGGGGTTTTTGCAAATAAGAGTTTTGAAGTTGTCTAGAGGGCACCAATGTTTCCTGTTATAAACAGCTCTGAATGTTGATCATCTCTCCGCACAAAAGGCTTGGATGTACTACATTTGTGCTAAGATTTCTGTACTGTTCTCTGTGTACTCAAAACAAAGAAAGCAAAGACTCTGCCTTCAGGGCATTAAGATTCAACAAGGAAAACACAGAAATGAATACATTGATACTTGTAACAAATTTTGAGAGATATATCAGAGCATAAACATCTAGCATCTATCCTCAGAGTAATAGAATTCGGCAAGTTTTTATATCATCAATGACTAACTAAAAAGATAACTCACCAGTCAAGGTGACTTACTGCTCTTCCAGAGGCCTTAAGTTTGGTTCCTAGCACCCAAACTGAGTGGCTCACAAGTTATATAACTCTATTCCAGAGGTATCTAAGCCTTTGTCCTCCATGGGCACCTATACTCACATACAAATAAACAGACACATGTATAATTAAAAATAAAGTAAATCTTAAAAAATGATTACCAGTCTATTATCCTGAAGAGCAATGTTAAAAAAAAAAAAAACAAAAAACAAACATGTGGTTTGTGCTGTAATGAATAATTTCATTGTCAACTTGATGAAATCTAGGATCACCCAGGACAGGAGATTCTGTGCATTACTCTGTGTGGAGGGGTTAATTAGGTTCATTGAGATGAGTGAAGGCCCACCCACTCTGGGTGGCACTATTCACTGCTCTGTGATCCTAGACTGTCTAAAAAGGAGAAAGTGAGCTGAGCACATTCTTCCATTGTTCTCAGTTTCTGCAGATGTTATGTGACCAGGTGCCTCAGACTCTGCTTACCATGATGGGTTATGTGGTGCTTTAAATGAGAAAGACCCCATAGAATCATGCATTTGAATGTTTTGTTCCCAGTTGGTACACTGCTTAGGAAGGGTTAGGAGGTGTTGCCTTGGTGATGGAGGTGCATCACTGAGGTAGGCTTTATAGTCTCAAAATCCCATGCCAGGCTGAGTTTCCCTCTCTTTCGACTGCTTTTGTATATAAGATGCAAGCACTCAGCTACTTCTCCAATGCCATGTTTTCTGCCATGATGATCATGTACTAACCCTCTGAAACTATAAGCCAGCCCCCAGTTAAATGTGTAGTCAGTCTTTCTTTTTAGACTTTCTTTGGACTACCAGTCCTCAAATAATGACATGGAGACTTATTGATTATGACAGTTTGGTCTTAGCTTAGACTTGTTTCTAACTATTATAACTTAAATTAACCCATTTATATTTATCTACATTTTGCTACCTAGCTCTTTCCCTCTGCTCAGTACCATGTGTCCGACTCATTCTACATCTCACTGACAAAATCTGCATGCCTAGATTCATCCCCTGAGTTCCTCTCTTTGCCCAGAAGTCCTGCCTAACCTCTCCTGCCTAGCTAATGGCCATTCAGCTTTTTATTAAAACAATCACAACAACATATTTTCACACAATGTAAACAAATATCCCACAACATCCCTCCCCTTTTTGTTTAATATGAAGAAAATGTTTTAACTCCAACACAGAAAAACTATATAAAATAAGAACAAATATCAAGTAAGAATTACATTCACAATGTCCAGTACATTATATTTGGCATAGTCTATTATCTACCCTATCTTGGTGAGTCCAAAGTTTTTACCTAAACTACTTTCTATGATAATATGTATTACCAACCTAAAAATAACTTTTTAGACCAAAAAACATTTCCTTAGAGAAACAACTTAAGCTTTTATGTCCCTCAACCTTATAAACTTTACATCTATCTTATAAATTTCTTCTTTTAATTTGGTAACAAAGAAATCTGTAACTGTTTAGTCTTCAGTCTGCATCAGGGACCCAAGAAGGATAAAATATTACCTGAGTAAACAGAAAGTGCACAGCAAACAACTTGTAAAACTATAGAAATGTCAAAGACAGCTGACTGCGTGGACAGCCACCCAAGGTTCCTCTGCAATGTTGGGGCATCCATCTTTGGTCTATGGTCCTAGAATATCTGATATATTTTTCTGTGAAGCAGAAATTTTGAAGGAATGTCCTACTTTGTCTTGGCAAAGTTTGGCAGTTCTCTTCTTTTGTGTCCTGCTTGTCCAATTTGGATAGCACGTTGTTAGCAGTCAAGGCAAGGGCAGTTTCTTGCCCAGTGGCTAGCTTTGCCACAAATGAAAGCAACATTCATATAGACCTTTTTCAATGCCCATCATCTTCTCTGAAGTATATTGGTGCTGCCAGGAACAGATATGTCTCACTGTCATGAAAGGCCTTATGTTATTAATACATCTTAAATGACAGTAGGTCGCTGAAGTGTTTGGAGACCACCTATCTATCTAAAATATATATCTGTTTGACCTTGGAAACATACCTAACATGACTACAAGTTTGATTGTTATAAATGACAAAAAACTAAAGTGCATTTCTTAATTAGCCTAAATAATTTGTAATAATAATAGCTTCCAAAGACTAGAACTTTACATTACATTTTTTTAGTGAACTGCATAGGTACAATACCTTAAACAAGAGTAAAAACATATATACAGTATAGCCAAAACAACCTTAAATTTTATCAATATACAAAAATTCATACCAATGTAAAATATTGACTAATTGTTGCTTTTTAGTTTAAAAGAAAATTCAATAATTTATCCTTTATCCTACCATTCCTATATCCCGCCTTTCTTTCTTTTCAGAAAGAAATAACTGAATCTAACCTGCTTTGCTTACTTTTTCCCCTGACCATGACCAATAACAACTTGTAACCAACCCCCCTAATGACAAACACTCATAGCTCACTGAATAACTAACAACACCCACCCCACTCTTTGGAATGTAGGCATCATCTTCTTAAAATTACTCCCTGCTGTCTTGGGGTGATGACATCTTTAGGAGACCCTGAGAAAATTGGGAAAATGGTTAAGTCCTGGGAGAGCTAGATGTATCATTTTTTGTTCATTCTCTGTGTGATGGGAAAGTGTAGAGCTTTTCTGAAGTCCTGGCTGGAGTAGTCTGTGAGGCTGGAGCATCTCAGCTGGCAGTTTTGAAGTTGTTCTGGATGCAGATTTTTGTGGAAACTGTAACTGCATAAGAGGCATTCTTTGAGGATGGACCACTTAGGCTACTTGTCTTCAATGGTGTCTGGTCCTTTTCCACTCTCTGCCCAGAAGTCCCACCTAACCTCTCCTGCTTGGCTATTGGTCATTCAGCTTTTCATCAAACCAACCACAACAACAATTCTTCACACAGCATAAACAAATACCCTGCAACGTAAATCCTTCCTTTTATATGTTCCATTGGTCATGGTGTCTCTTCACAGTTATAGAACAGTGACTAAGACAGATTGTAACCACAATTCAGAGACAAAGCAAGCCAATTTTTTTTGGAGTATTTTATGACTGCAGCTCAGGGAGAGTGATTAAGTCAATTGCTTTCTGTTTACCTTTAGATCAGTAGCCTCATTCTTTACAAAGTCATTGATATGTATCCTTCAGGAGATATCCATGAAACTATATATCAAGCATTTTTCACAGTACATTAAGGTGCACTAAATCATTTTACGACCAGCAGCAAATTTTGAGTTACATGTCATGGTCCTCTTTGGCTATCATTCCTATCTGAGGAACTGAAACAGAGATTAGAGTTTACATAGATATGGCAGATGTCACCATATTTGTCACGTGTCACAATGGCCAGCAGTATATGGCTGTAGAAATGTCAAGCATCACTGGCTTCATGTGTAGTCTGCATAATTTTACTCAGAAGACAAAAAAAATGTCATAGAAGTGGATTTTGACATCTCTTTTATATTGTAAAATAACATAATCTCCTTTTATATTAAATAACCAAAACCACCGAGGATAAAGAGAACAAGAGACTCCTCAGGGATTTGTGTCTAAGTTATCCCCACTTCTAAGATAATAACTGGCACATTTAAAATATTTTAGGATGGGATTCTCAGACACCAGAATATTCTTTTTATGCCTATGGTAGTGTGACATCTTACTATTGTTTGGTTTCCCTAAGACAGATCTCACTACTGAGCTGATTAAGTTCAAATTAAAAAGACATCAGTAAATATTTATCAACAATAAAAGAATTTGTAACACTTAGGATTTTCTTAGTGAGCAAACAAGCTCTTCAGTGTTAGACCTTTTAATTAAATCACTGAAACTAACACTGAGAACAAGAAACCTTAGTAAACTTGCATCATAAGACATTTTCCAGGTGACTGGCAGCAACCAAACCAATGACAATGGGGAATGCTATTTCAATATTCAAAGGGACATTTTAACTGGAGAGAACAAGCTCCCAAGCTCCAATTGTCCTGCTGCATGCTCTGTTAGTGAGGGTGTGTCTTTGGGGGCTCTGATAAACTCTGAAGGTAAGAACAAGGACAGAGAGCAGAAAAGAATGATCATTTTTAAACTTTTGCTTCTTCTCAAAGTTGGGAGATTTTTTTACCACAACTTTCCTGAAACAATAATGAATCTTCTGTATTGGAATGAAATAATAGTTTTAGTTTAAAAAGTCTTTCTGTGACAGAAACTGTTAGTATCAGTTAAATAACTGGTATTAACACATTTGTGTGGAGTGAGAGCCTCTTTGTAACAATCATAAGCTTTACCTAGATCATTACACCAAATTTACAACTGTGGAGACTGAGGCACATGGAAGTTCTGTCTCCCTCCTCAGGGTCTCCATGTAACTGCCCACCTGTGTGTGCTGTTTTACTCTGCCTTCTTGCCCCTGGCTCACCTCACACTTTTAAAGCATCCTTATGCCCTATCCTTCACCCTGGGACAAGGTTTGTCCTTGTTTTAAGTGAACATTTCAAAGGAAAATAAATTGCTTGTCTTGTGCCTCTTGTAAGGAACAAAATGTAGCACTGAGAAATGTATCAGGTTAGTACAAGAAACAGACAGTAGGGTTAAGCAATGCCAATGTTTTGGTAAGGAATAGAAATCACTTCTACATATGGCAAAAAAGTAAATGCTTAATATATGCAGATCTCAAAAACTGTAGAGAAGAATAATTGGATTTCATAATGAAGCAAGTTTATTAAGTATTTGTTCGCTGAACAGATAATAAAACATTAATTTTGGCAGAACTTCAATTAATTTTTAAAGAGGTTAACAAAAGTCTACTTCATAAGTTCAGTTTTAATAAAATGTTAAATAAAAATATATGATGAGCAATTTATGTCAAAATGCAAAATTCATATATATATGGAATACATTGACTCTACATATATATATATATATATATGTGTGTGTGTGTGTGTGTGTGTGTGTGTGTGTGTGTGTGTTGTGTGTGTGTATCTTATAGGATCAAGATGAATGGCAGCCCCAAAGTTATGCTGACATGCTTACCCTCATTGAATAATATATTTATCAGAAAATGATGAGAATAAATCTGTCTTTTGAAGACAAGAATGATATAAGTGAATTTCGAAATTTTTCCTAGATTATCAAATAAGTCTGAAATAATAATGCATATAGTCCAACAAAACAAAACAAAACTTTTTTTGAAGCAATCAGACATGGAAAGAAAGGGACTGAAGATGGGGAGAGCTTAGAGAAAAGCAGCTGGTTGTCTCCCGAAGCTGCAAGTAAAGGATCAATTCCCCTGTGTAACCCCCAAAAAGCATGAATCCCTAAACCCCCTGATTTTTTTTTAAAGTTGTGCTTCTACAAACAGGAGGGAATTAATTTTTCCTTAAGTCAATTCTGTGATAATTTGTTCGAGCATCTATGGGAATTTTGCATAGATATCCATAACATGACTATGGGGCTGCTAAAATGACACTTAAAACTGTGGAAGTAACTTTCAAATTGGCAAAGAGTTGAGAAAGGATTTAGAAGTCCTTAACAGGAGTAGAAAACCTCTGTAGTTAATACTTAGAAAGGTCATGATCATTCTCTCTTTTAGCGGCTCTTTTTTTTTTTGGACAGTTTTTAGAATATTACAGTTTATATTAAAAAAGCAAACAAATATCTGAAGTGCAGAGGAAAAAAAATTACAGGGTAACTAAAGCTTTTAGGGTCCAGCCCCAAGAGCTTTCTCCAAGTCCAAGGAAGGCACAACAACCAGCAAGGCAGACCACTTATCAATGAATAAATCTATGCACGCCATGTTCCTTCAGCCCATCACTTTATTGTTCTAAGTAAGTTTCTCAAACTGCCATGAGGGTACCATCTTGTATACTCTTACAAGCAATAATTCTTTGGCAATGCAATGCAAGGCTTGAAAGTTTCAGGGTACCAGAGAAAGATGATAAGATTCACACAAAGAGCAGTAACTATTAGCTTTCATTTACAACCCAAAGTGGGAGTGACTAATGGAAGTTTTCTGGTAAGGTCAACTAAGGACCAAATCAATAAAGGAATCTAAGGGGGAATTTGTGTGCTCAGACTATGTTCTTAAGTGTGACTAGGTATAAAGTTAAGAGTCTATTAATCAGTAAAAATCAAGAATAAGATAGAACTGTCTTTTTTCCTTTGGGGCTGTTTCTGCCTGAGCACATTGCCGGGCGCTGCTTTCTATCAGGGCAGGAGGAAGTGTTCCCAGTCATCTGGCAACCTGTGTAAGATCATGTAGCATTTGGTTCACAAAAGCACTTTTGCTCTGAATCAGTTGCTTAAAGGGAACTTTTAGATCTGAGGATAACATCTAGGCCATAAATTTAAAGGAGAGGAGTTAAGCTAAATTTGCACAAGAAATGAAGCTTGGCACCTACCATCCTCCCTGGCCAAAGGTCAGAGGAATATTTACTTTTCTTGGCAACAAGCAAATGACTGATTATCTTCCTGGTAATCGCCAGCAATAAATCTCTTAAGTTAGGATCTTGTGTTATTAAACCAGGGTGAAAATAAGGAATTAAGAATTTGAGGTTAGTGAGGTCAGCTTCTCTTATCTGTAGGCAAGGTGAGCTCAGGGCACGCTAGTGCTCACCTATCTGCAGTCTGTCCTTGGATGTCTGAGAAGTGTCTCAAAGGAAATACTTTTGTCTGGAGATGACATTGGCCAGATGCCTGCTAATGGAGATAACTACAGGAAAGCAGACTTAAGTCTATGCGGGAAGAAGAGGAACAAAGACCTGATTGTGGGAAAGGGTCTTTGTGTGCGTGACTATTTTCACACTTAGCTAAAGGGACGTTGTCCATATGCCCCAAACATATAGGGAAAATTGTACTCAATAAATGATCAATCACACTGTCAGACATTCTTGGTAAAAGAATCAAACGGGAAAGCTACAATAGCATACAAGAAATTCACTGCAGGAAACAGCTAATCCATTCAAAAGGCAATAACATCAAGACACCTTATGTTTTGGCTTCAACCTCCACCAGAGCTCTCGGCTCGAATGGGTCACCCCTGCCAGTACCTGCTGAGTTCCTACTTCATATTTCTATAGCTCACAGCAACAGGGTAAAAATTAAGTCATCAAACTATTTAAACATTGACTTGTGTCACTCCCTCTCAAACTAACTGCATATTATATGATTTAACCACCTTTTCCTTCTGACGTACTAGGGACTAAATTCCAGTATTATGCATGAGTAGGGTAAGCTTTCCTAGTGAGGTTTAGCACCAATCTTCTTACTTTGAATTTTGAGACAGGGTCTCTCTGGTAGAATATTATTTTAAGATGTGCTATGGATATTTGTTTATGCTGTGGAATATTTGTTTAATGAGGCAAAGATGTGTTACATTCTTTTACGTTGCACATGTTTAACTCTGTGAAGCTGTGTTTACTGTGCCTGTCTAAAACACCTGGTGGCCTCATAAAGAACTGACTGGCCAATAGCAAGGCAGGAGAAAGGACAGTCCGGACTGGCGGCGAGAGAGAATAAATAGAAGGAAAAATCTATGAGGAAAAGAAGAAAGAACAAGAGAAGAAGGAGAGAAGGATGTCAGGGGCCAACCTCCCAGCCACACAGCCAGCCACAAAGTAAGAGTGAAAGTAAGACATACAGAAGTAAGAAAAGGAAAAAGCCCAGAGGCAAAAGGTAGATGGGATAATTTAAATTAAGAAAAGCTGGCAAGAAAGAAGTCAAGCTAAGCCTGGACATTTATAATTAAGAGTAAACCTCCATGTGTGATTTATTTGGGAGTTTGGTGTAGAAAAAATAACAACAGGTCTCCCTGAGTTTCCGGACTGGTCTTAATCTTATTCTAGGTCAGGATTTCATTAAACTTGTGATTTTGTGCCTCAGCTTCCTGAATACCTGGGATTATAAGCTTATGCCATTATGACTAGTTTGTACATGTTTTTCATATTGCATGATAACAACCAATTTAACTCATATAATTTTCTTTCTACATTCACCCAATAGTTTTCTTAACATCAATATCCAGGTTAACATGACAGGCTTAAATACTGTTTTGCACCATCGTGTCTTTAAAGCATGTTTCGGGGTACCCCTACATTTTCATCAATGAAGCTTATACTTGTAGAAAAGAAAGAGGATAATGAATATTATAAACATGAGAACAGGTAACATAGATTACTTCTGGAAATACATATTTGCTGTGTGTTTTTAAAAATTTATTTATTTATTTATTTAATACTTTTTTCATTTATTTTACATACTAACCACAGTTACCCTTCCTCCCTCTCTTCCTGCTTCCTCCTCCAGACTCTCATTTATCGCTCTTCCCATCCATTCTCCCTCCATTTAAATTCAGAAAGGGGAAGGCATCCCATGAGCTTGAACAAAGCATAGCATATCAAGTTGAGGCAGGACTAATCTCCTCCATTTGTGCCAAAGCTGGGCAAGGTAATCCAGCATAGAGAACAGGTTCCCAAAAGCCAGCTAAGCACCAGGGACAGGTCCTGATCTCACCACTAGGAGACTTACAGTGAGACCAAGATACACAACTGCCACACACATGCAGAGGGCCTAAGTTGGTCCCACACAGGCTCCCTAACTGTTGGTCCAGAGACCATGAGCTCCCACATGCTCAAGTCAGCTGTCTCTGTGGGTTCTGGGCTCTCCCCATCATGACCTTGACCTTCCTGGCTCCTACAATCACTCATCCCTTTCTTCAGGAGGATTCCTGGAGCTAGGCCTAGTTCTTGGCTGAAGGTATCTGCATCTACTTCCATCTGTTACTGAATAAATGCTCGCTCTATGATGACAATTAGGGTAGTCACCAACCTGATTACAGGAGAAGCCAGTTCAGGCACCTTCTCCTTTATTGCTAGGAGTCTTAGCTGGGGTCGCCCTTGTGGATTCATGGAAGTTTCCCTGGCACCAGGTTTCTCCCTAACCCTGAAATGCTCCCCCATCAAAATGTCTCTTTTGTTCCTCTCCCTCTCTATCCTGCCCCCAACCCTTCTCCAGTACCCTGCCTACCCCACCTGCTCCCTCAAGTTTACATCCTCTCATTTCCCCCCACATCCCCAGTTTACCCAGGAGATCGCTCCTATTTCCCCTTCCAGTTTGAATATGTGTGGTGGTTTGGTGAGAAATATCCCCAGGGGTTCATCTTCTGAACACTTATTCCCCAGTTGGTGATACTGTTGGGGAGGTTATGAAACTTTTAGGAGTCTTGCTGGAGGAAGTAAGTCAGTGGAGGAGGGGGTGCTTCCAGAATTAATAGAATTGCCCCACTTTGAGATTATATTCTCCGCTTCTGATGTGTGGATGGAAATGTGATCAGCTAGTTTCCTGCTCTGGCTGCCTGCTGTCTTGCCTCACCCATCCTTGTGGACCCTGTCTGTGGAAGACAAAGCCAAAATAAACTCTCTCTTCTATAAGTTGCATTTGGTGAAGTTATTTTATCTTAGCAACAACAACAACAAAAAAGATGACTGAAAATATGAAATGTTCCAATTGTCTCATGTGTTTGGACACTGTGTTCCTGAGCAGTTGCGGGCCCAGTTTGGAAATTCACAGACCCTTGAAACTGTGGAGGCTTCCTGGACGATGTATGTCTCTGGGGAAGGGTTCTGAGATTACATCCCTAGTCCCACCACCTGTTCTATCTCTGATGCCTGTTAGGCCAGCCTCACTCTCCTGCGGCTACAGCTTCACTACTGCTCTGAGTCAAAATCAAGTCTCTCTCCCTAAGTTGCTTTTTGTCAGGTGTATTCTGCCAGAGCAACATAAAATAACTAATAGCAAAATTGGTACCGAGAGTAGGGTTGTAGCAATGTGGTAGGGGACTCCAAAAAGACTGAAATGGTAGACTGCAAATGTGGCTAAACCTTGCAAGACCTGGTCAGCTCATAGCTCTTAGCTTCAGGGCTTTCTACCAGCCTCAGACTTAGTTTTGCTTACCACAGGGACTTACCAGGAGTCTCAATTGAGCTACAACCTACATCCTCTTCCACTCCCCATTCTTTGCATCTGGGTAATTTTTTTTTAATTTGTAGTAAATTCTGTATCTGGTGGAAGACTCTAGCATACTTTCCACAGATTCCATTAGCCAGTCAATAAAAACACAAGTTCCTGTGTATTGCTATCCTTAACTATGTATTAGGCAAGGACCAAAAAGCTATACAAAGCAATATTTGACTATACCTGGACTAGGAACTTAGACAAATGTCCACTGAGTTTGTTCTGCTTACACAATAATGCCATTTGCTGGCTTCCCTTAGTCTTGGGGCTTCACTTCTTCAGCATTATCCAGAAACAGGGTCAGTGCCATGTCACCTGACTAATGTGAGGAATGTGGAAGGTCTTCACACTTCAGTCTAGAAAATCAGTGGACTGCCCAAGGCAGAGATTTGAGGGCCATTGTCATGGGAGTTTGGTAAATAGTGATTCTGAGAGATGCTCACCCACTGGAGGCCCAACTCATAACTACAGGCCATTCATATATTAGTTTGGCAAAGATTATGGCCGCATTCTGTCCATATCTTGAGAATTAGTATTAGCATGATACACAAGTTAAAAGCACTGGATTGATTTATTTGGCAGAATAAATTCATAATAGCGTAACATTGAATCAATGGAATGGTTATTGCTGATTACTCTTATGCAAGTTTTCATTGAAAAGTAGTGAGTGAGACAGAAATAACATTAGGAGAAGAAATGAACACCAGGAATCTTAATGTTACAGTCAAATCATGTGCTGGAAAAGAAAGAGGGTGTAGCTGGCTGAGCATGGTGGTACATGACTGTAATCACAGAACTAAGAAAGCAGAAGCAGGCAGGATTTGTCAGTACAGGCATGCCTGGACTCCAGAGTGAGTTTCATGTTAGTCAGAGCTACATAGTCAGTTTCAAAAACCGAACTAAAATTAAATGAAACAAAATAAAACAAAGATCATCAGTGATGATGTAATGTTGTATAATGATCCTGGAAAGAATCTCAATTTGTTTATTGTATGGAATACACTAGAAATAGGATTGTTTCATCCTTCAAATCTTGTAAGAACTGATCAATATAGCAGAGGGTTTGGTTTAAGGTTTATATTTTTAAAAGTTTCTGGGGTTTTTGAGATTGTAACTTTTTATGTCATATCTCCCACAAACTCCCCAATGTGCCCTCCTTGCCCCTTTAAAAATTCATGGCCTCTTTCTGTATTCATTCTTATTGCATATATATATATATATATATATATATATATATATATATATATAGTGTGTGTGTGTTGTTGTTGCACATATATGTATATTCCTAAATATAACTTTCTCAGTCTACATAAAATATCATTCAACATCATAATATGCATCCCACGGATTATGCTTAAGCCTTGGAATTGGCTAGCTAGTCAAGAAAGAACTCCCACCTTATGCTTCCTTCACAAACTACATTTATATGTGTTAACAGATAGTTGCAAAATCAAAACAGAAGTGATGGGGTTTGCTTACAAGTGACAGCTGCTGAGAAGTGCATTTGTCACTATGTTCTCCACTCACTGACTGAAACTGAGCATAGGCCATCATCTTGACTGGCTTTCATATTGACCTCATTTGGGCAACAGAGAGTGAAGAAACAAAAGACATGGACACAGAAAACCTGGGTTAAGTAGGCCATACATTCCAGTGGATACGCACCAGCAGTAGCCCAGACGATCAGTGTATTTGTTTTATGTAGCATTAATGAGAAAACATGCTAGTTAATCTTAGATATCCTCTGTAGTGAAGCAGCTTCAGGCTTCAGGTACCCCAAATGAGGAACCTACAGTTGATAATTTCTGTACACCCCTTCTACATCCATGATTGGATTAGGGGAAGATTTGCTATTTCTCTGAGGCCAACCAAAAGGAGGCTTTGCCATTTACATGGATCTGAGGACTTGAGGTCATTGTAATGGCCATTCTCACACCAACAGTAAACAATTATTCAAGATTTTAACTGCTTTCAACGAGTAGCATTGTATGAGATCACTTATATATTCAGAGCTGAAAGTGACAAGGCTTCTGTCTTTGATTAAGTGTGAAATTTATCACCACCCTCCTGTACTGAAAACCTAGAGAACCCTAGAGGACAGTGGTAAATAACCAAATTGTTAGATCAAATTACTGAAATATAAAATCTTTTCCTAAAATAGCTAATTATCTACTGTCAAAAAATAATAGCATCTTAGATATTGGTTTTCCACCAAATGAAAGGAAGCTAGATTACTATTTTAAGTTTCCATTTCAAGTTAGAGTAAAAAAATATTAAACATAACAGAAAACATTGAATTAAAATGCTATGTAATTACTGCTATTGATATGTAGAGATAATAAACATGAATGTGTATTTGAACAGCTTTATTATTTTTCTATATTAACTTCTCAACCACAAAGGGCAGTTACTATTATTTGTATTAACTTACCAGGTATTAAATTATTAGGCAAGATTAGTCAGAAAATTTACATTTGATTGTAACTTGGTAACATGAAGAGAAACTCTGTGAATGATCATGTTTACAGTTGTCTTCTAGAGTTGGGATGTTCTTTAACTAAAGAATATTTATCAAGGAAGCATACTTAGTCAACAGAATATGGCCATTTGACAATGATCTGTCAAATATTATTGTCCATAATATATGTATATAGAATATTCATATAAAACTAATATATCAGTCATAAAATTATCTTATTTCCCTTGTATTGTCATGAAAAGAATCATGAATGACTGTACATGTGAAGAGATGTTATTTTTCCATGCACTGGAAATATTTATTTCTCATCTGATATTGTCAAAGTAGTTCTTACTTTGTAACACGTTTAAACATTGGGCACAATCATTTATATATTTTATTTTGTATGAACTGAATTGTTACAAAATTACAGTGAACAGTGATACAGCTTTAGTTTGAGTCAGTAAATTGGGAACAGAATAGAATGTTCTGTTTTGTTGTTTAAAAAAAAGCATCATTTTTTTTCTTCAAACAAACAAACAATACTATTTATTACCTCCCAGTGCTTGAGCTCCATTGGTTAAAGGGTTTCTTCTAGGAAACAAGCATTCTCATCGTTCTCACAGTTTAGAAACTGATGAAATTTGAAAACCAAGTACAGTCTTGGAGAATTGAATAAATAATGTGTTTTGCAATTTTTTCAGTGCAATTGTCTGAACTAAAAATGGACGTCACTTGTCAATCACTCTTACAAGTCTCCTAGCAATATAACTGAAACAAATATTCAATGTGGTTTCATTTTTCTGTGCCTGCCAGTTGATTGACAGGCAATAGCAGCTGTTCTTGTATCTTTCTGTTTGTTTGTTTCATTTTGAAAGCATGTTTGCCGTTCTTATTATGGGCTTATTTTGAATGTTCCTTTCATATCATCTTGAGTGAGAAGGAATCAGAGATGCATGTTTCTATCATTTCAGTCTGTAACAGCCACAGATTTGATCTGTTTTACCTGGTGTAACACACGGAGACAAGTATCCTTAAGGAGAACTTCTAAAAGTACATGTGATGCTTATTTTCCTTCTAGCCTTTCATTATGACTTATAATCCCAGGATCTCATAATCTATGTTACAATATAAGTAGACTTTGAAAGCATAAGGTGGGAAGGAACGCTTTATCCGCAGATCCTGCCACCACAATCTACTCACTGTCGTGGCAAATGTGACTGAGTAGTGATGTGACAGAGTGGGGAGGTCTTTTCACACTAGGATACTGCACCAACCCACAACTGCACACATTTTCATGAGTGATTGATGAATGATACCCTTTCTTCTCTCTTCCAACCATTCAATGTAGCTTCCCTTAATTCTTAAATGGAGCAATCCTGGTAAAATTCTAGACTCTACACAAATACATTCAATTGGGACATTCGAGGCTCTGACATAAATTCATCAATAAATTACCCTAAACACACTTCCTTTTATATATAACAACAACAGGAAAATATTTGCTAAAGATACTATCACTAACCGGTTAGAATAAACAACAATCATGTTCTATCATTCTGGAGGCTGGAAGGCCATCGTTAAGTTGTTGAAACATTTTGCTTACCTGAAGACTCTCCTTGGCTTACAGCAGGCAATGATTACTGTGTGTCTTCAGATTTTTCAGAGTCACATGGGCTCTGTGTCGTTGTGACTAATTATATAAGGACAGCACACATATTCATTTATCCTTTGATAACTTTATATGTCGTATTTACACATGTGTTCACATTTTGAGACACAAAATATAGTAATTTTGACTTGTTGTCGCTCCCACCTCGACCAGCAAGGGAGACACAACACCGAGCTCTTCTTCTTGCAGTTTATTCAGGCCTTGAATCAATCTTCTGGCTTCTAAAAACTCCCCCTGACTTCTAAAAGATCCCCCGGGCAAAGCCTCTCCCGGCCTTATATAGGCTCTGGGCAGCCAACCCCAGGTCGCCACGTGGGCATTGCCCAATAGGCTCAAGCATGTGTAAGCAAGCCACAACCTCTGCTATAATTGTTTACCACTGGGAGCGCTTGCGGTCGGTATGGCGGAAGGCTGTAACCAGCACCGCCTGTAAGGCTGGTGGCTTCACGAAGCTCCCTACAACTTATGTATTTTAAGAAGACACATTTGGATACATAACACTTAGATGCATCATTTCAAATACTTTTAAATGCACAGAAAAGTTATCAAAGTAAGAATTTCTCAGAAACCAAAAATAGTAGATGGAGAACATAACTGTGGTGATATATTGTGTACCTCTGAGAATCAGAGGACAGAGCCAGCCACTAGATGAGACATAGAGGCCAGAAAGTGGTGGCACACAGCCTTAATCCTATCACTTGGGAGGCAGAGATCTGTCTGGATCTCTGTGAGTTCAAGGCCACACTGGAAACAGAGCCAGGCTGTGGTGGCACACACCTTTAATCCCAACTGGGAAGCGCACACATTTTTAACCCCAGGAAGTGACGGCAGGGCAGAGAAAGGTATATAAGGTGTGAGGAAACAGGAACTAAGCAGCTCAGCTGAGACCCTTTTGGATGAGGGCTCAGAGGCTTTCAGTCTGAGGAAACAGAATCAGCTGAGGAGTTGGTGAGGTGAGGTTGGCTGTGGCTTGCTCTGCTTCTCTGATCTTTCAGCTTTCACCCCAATATCTGGCTCTGGTTTTTTTTATTATTATTATTAAAAGACCATTTAACATTCAAACAGCACATAATAAAGCAAGATTAAGATTAAAGCCATATTTTTTACCATAACAATTGATGTGAAGGGTCTATAGTTCTCTGGAAATCTACTTGGCATCCTACCAAAGGAAGAAGACTTCTAAAGTAGACACCCTAAATGTGAAGCAAGGTGAAATATGATTATACATAAGAAACATGGAATAAGTTTTGCAGTAAAATGCATGCACAGATGATGTTACATCACAGTGACCCCTATTTGCTCTCTCTCTTTCTCCTCCCACTCTTTCTGTCGCCTTACCTAGTCCTACACAATCCTCATTTTTTATGTGTACGGTATGCATGTTCACGAGCATGTGTGTAGTGTGTGTGTGTGTGTGTGTGTGTGTGTGTGTGTGTGTGTGTGTGTGTGT
>CABHPR010143814.1:22830-54218 GCA_902168415.1 Peromyscus melanophrys | reverse complement strand
TGTGTGTGTGTGTGTGTGTGTGTGTGTGTGTGTGTGTGTGTGTGTGTTTATGTGTGCAAGTCTTATGCTTGGAAACACATGTGTTGCTTCCTTTAGTAATTACCATGGTCATATCATTTCACATTTTTCCTTTCTGTTCTCTGACTATTGCTTCCTTTCTGATTCCTCTTACATGATACTCTTTGGTCTTTGGACCATTTACACCTGAGCATGCAACGGTCATTTTATTCTCAGAACTTTGGCCAGCTTGTGTTTATTTGTTAGTAGTCATTTTTTTTTTTTGAGACAGGTTTTCTCTGTGTCATTTGGTGCCTGTCCTGATCTTGCTCTGTAGACCAGGCTGGCCGTGAGCTCACAGAGATCTACCTGGCTCTGCCTCCTGAGTGCTGGAATTTAAGCCATGCATCACCACCACCCGGCAGTAATCATCTTCTATGAAAAGAAACTTTCCTGACCTTGACAGAGAGAAGAACCTGTCTCAGGCTGGCTAGCCTGAGCTCTTGGGTGTTCTGGTAGGTGTCTGGACACAGGCAGGGGACTAAGGTCCAGGACTGCTGATCTCATTTCAGAGTTTCTGATTTTCCATTGGATATGTCTCAGTTCCTGTGTGTCACAGCAAGAGTGTAGAGGTGAGTGAGCATTTCCAAACTACAGTGTAATTTTGTTAAAGAATTTAAACATTTAAGAATAAGGATCTAAAATGAGGGGTTAGGAAGCTTATGAACACATATTTGATCATTGAAATATTTAGCTTCTGAGATGTGAATTTAATGGGGATGTGCATTTTTGTGTATTTTAGAGCATGGATTATAGGAAATACTATGTATAAGTTAGATAGGCTTTGTAAAATTTCACATAATTATACATCAAATATCCATAACAGCTATATAATTTTGAATATCCAAAGACTACATTATATTTCACCTTCATGAACTTGTATCTTCACCAGATGGTCCCCATACCTCTGTTACTAATGATTCTTTTCAGTTCTTGTCTATTATTTTACATTTTATTTTACTTATTTGTTTCTATATTTCACTTTTTAATCCACAGATTATTCAACAGAACCCTCATTTTCTGGTGTGGGGTACTTCATGTATTGCATGTCAGGAAGGCCTCCCAAGTAAAATAATTTCCTTCCATTCCTGTTGGTTGCCTACTAGTACTAGGTGATAAAACCCATAGATGATGATTCTTACATTTCCAAAGGTTCAATATTCATGAATTAAAATTGTTCAATTTCAAGATATCCATTAAAAACAGACATTTTAGTGCTGTGGGATGTTCTGTATGGCGAATGTGTTGCTAATAAAACACTGATTGGCCAGTGGCTAGGCAGGAAGTATAGGCGAGACTAACAGAGAGAATTAAAAGAGCAGGAAGGTGGAAGGAGACGCTGCCAGACGCTGCCAGCCACCGCCAGGACAAGCAGCATGTAAAGATGCCGGTAAGCCACGAGCCATGTGGCAAGGAACAGAATTATAAAAATGGATTAATTTAAGATATAAGGACAGTTAGCAAGAAGCCTGCCACGGCCATACAGTTTGTAAGCAATATAAGTCTCTGTGTTTACTTGGTTGGGTCTGAGCGGCTGTGGAACTGGCAGGTGAAAGAGATTTATCCTGGCCGTGGGCCAGGCAGGAAAACTCTAGCTACATTTTAGTAAGAGAAAACATGTGTCAACTATGTGAGCAAAATCATACTCTGACTAATATGAATGACAATGGTTATAAGACGTTGTTTCAACTAATGTCCCTCTTGATATTCACATGTTCTTTTAAAATCAAGGAAACTGTTCTGTATGTGCATGTGTATAGCACCAACAAATGCTAATGACTATAAAATTAATTTCAGTCTCAACCATCAGAAAATCCCATTTGGATGTTTCTAGATTGAAAACAACATATGTTGTAGCATTGTTTGCCTTGATCATTCTGGCTCTTGTGAGTCATTACTTTTCTTTTAAGTATACTTGTGGCTTCTTTAAAACTATTCACTGAGGAGCCTATGAAATGGCTCACTTGACATTTGCTGTCAAGCCTGATGACCTGGTTTCCACATGATATGGGAGATAAATGACCTCAAGTTATCCTCTGACTTGTACATATGTGCTGTGTTGTGCACATGCATACATACACTTATTAAATAAAAATGTAAAACAAAAACAAAGGAGCAATAAAACAGCAATATTTTAATTTCAGGACATAGAAACCAGTCTAGAACTGACCTGAAAATTTCTGTCCTTCTGAGTAGTTTTCAGAGAACCAAAATGAGCTATTCAGGTGACTAGAAGAGCAGAGACATTGTATTAGTTTCTTTTCTATTACTGTGCTAAGACATCATGGTCAAGGAAACTATTAAAGAAATAATTTTGTCAGGATTACAGTTTGAGTGTTAAGAGTCCATGAGGGAGGAACAAAGTCATGATAGCAAAAATAGCAGAAAACTCACATCTTGATCCATAAATTATGAATTAGGAGGCAAAGACAGGAGGTGCTGGCTTAAATCTTTTTGAATCTCAAAGCCTGTGCTTTGGACACATCTTCTCCAACAAGGCCACAGTCCCCAGTCTTTCCTAAATAATTTCACCAATTAGGGACAGTGTACGCAAACACATGAGCCTATGGGTTGCATTCTCATCTGAACTACCACAGACATCAGTGATCCCTATCAGTTCTTGATGTGAATGCTACAATGCTGGTATGAAAAATGTTTCCATTGGAATAATAGCTGTATATATGTTAGGGTGATAACCAATTGCTTTCTCACTGGGGTTGAAGCATTTTTAATAGGAAGGAACTCATGACTTGTATTATAAACTTCATCAAAAGCTAATATGTGAGAATAGACAAGTCCTAAGAGAGAAGCTACAATTAGTTTGTTAAATAGTAATGTAAAATCTATTTTCTCAACATTTGTGTTTATACTTATCTGTGCTTCTCTCCAGTTTGTTCATACAAGCTTCTTTTCACTCCACAGTGGGTTAATGTAGCATCTCATAATTAGTCAAAGTGGTCAGCCCTAAATGAGGTATCTATATCCATGCAAACCTTGACCAAGGCTCAGGGATTATTATGACAGAGGATGCATAAGGAACATAAGGTTCAAGGAGAGGTGCTGTGGAATGAGGTCTTCTAGATAAGAAGTGGATGCTGCACTCTTGAACTCTCTCTCTGATTATCTGCAGAAGGCCTATGCAAAATCAAGTCTGCCAAAATTTCAGCATGGATGGAGGAGGGGATTCTGAAGCCCCGCCAATATATTAAAAGCTATTGGTAATTCTTACTGCTGAGGTTTTGCTCTTTAGTTTTTTCATTTATGGATAAAACTACTTGGAGGTAGCCTATGCTCTAGTACATGGCCTCACATGTCATTGCCTATAAACAACACTAAGTGGACTCAGTGGAATATGTAAAAAGGAAAAAAAAAAGAGCAAATGAATTTGGGAAGAGGTTGTATTGGAAATGGTCCAGAAAGAACTGCAGGAGATGATAGTGGATGGATATGATCAAATTAAAGTGTATATATGTATTATATATATATATATATGTATATATATATATATTATATTGTGAATATATGTATATGTTACTAGGAAAGAATAAATAAATATCATTGAAAAAATAATATGTACTAATAAGTAAAAAAAATCAGTGAAATTATTCAAAGACCCAATTATAACAAAGTATATGATATTTCTAATTTGGTAGAATTGAAATTGCTAAGAATTGAGGCAATATAATTGTTGGAAATATTTGAACACCAATATTTTTCTAGTAGAATTAAGAAGCATTTATTTGTTTAAGTGCCTGAATGATGCTTTAACATTACTCTGGTAATTAACTTCAGTTATATACTTCACTACCATTAACCCTTACGCTATCACTATGAAACTGTCATACAAGAATGTTGTTGGCTGTTTTTACTCTTTTTGAGAGGGCCTGCCACAAAGTTCCCAAATAAATCATACATGGAAGCTTATTCTTTATTATGCATGCCCAGCTTTAGCTTGGTTTGTTTCTTGCCAGCTTTCCTTAACTTAAATTATCCCATCTACCTTTTGCTTCAGGGCTTTTCCTGTTCTCTTCTGTAAATACTACTCTTACTCCATGGCTTACTGGTTGTGTAGCTGAGTGGCAGATCCCTGAAGTCCTCCCCTTCTCTGACTCCTCCCCTTCTCTGACTCCTCCCCTTCTCTGACTCCTCCCCTTCTCTGACTCCTCCCCTCACTTCTCCATTTCTTTCTTCCCCTTCCTCCCAGATTTCTCCTTCTATTTATTCTCTCTGTCTGCCAGCCCTGCCTATCCTTTCTCCTGCCTTGCTATTGGTCGTTCAGGTCTTTATTAGACCATCAGACCATTGTAATAAAGATCGGGACCATATTGAAACAAGAGTTTATGACAGAAACACAAAGAGAACCATCTTGGCCTAGTGACCTGCTTGGCTTCCTGAGCAGACTTGTCAGATCAGGACTTCCCTGACTGTAGAAAGAATAAAGAGCAGAAGATGGTATTTCAGCAGTCAAGGGAAAGGATGGTGGTCTTATGTCAGATATAAAGTAATTTAAACAAAGGACTGAGGAAATAGATGAGAATTCATTATAGTAGATTAATAGAATGATATAGATGCTAGGGAAATAACTTCTGATTGATTAACTTAGTCCAACTTAAATAGAGACAGCCTGTCTACTTATTCTGTAACCACAAGGTTGTACAACACAATTTTAAGGAAAAAGGTAATTGAGTTAAAAGAATTGATTTTATCATAATGTTAAATTTTAGTTCTCATGAAATTTACTGTTTGCTCATTCTGTTTCTTTTACTTTGATATGCTTATGTAATCAAGGAAGGCTTTAGGGAAAAAAAAGAAAAAGTATGGACTATAGAAAGACTTCATAATCAATAATTAAAGTCTATGAGGAAATGATTTTGTGTATAAATAACGCCTGTGAGAGATGCAGGTTGTCGGAGTAGGTCAAGTGGTACCTAGATGTGTTTCTTCTCTGTCCCATGTCCCACGTATCATTTCTCTGTGATTGCTTTTGAATCCGTCCCCTTCAGACCTTGCCCAACTGGAGCGGGACTTGGCTATCACCCAGATAAAACATGTTTGTGGGGGGCTGTCTTGATTATTATTTTCTATGGGAGGCAGCCCTGGACTATTTGTAGCAGCACAAATGCCTGGGAAGCATGAGACTAGGATAGAGCCAGAAAGCCAGCACCTCTAGGATTTCTGTTTCCTGTTATTGCTTAAATGCCTAAGCCTAACTCTGACATTCATGAGTCAATGTACCCTGAAAATAAAAGCCCAATAAATAATTATCTCTTGTGTTCTGCTTTTTATCACTGTGTTTTATCAGAGCAATAAAATAATAATACAGAATGGATGTCTCAAACTTGGTTACATCTTCATAGACTCTAAATTCAGATAATGTCACACCCACATGCCAGGATTCAGGCCAGAGCATTTGGAAGCTCATTACATAAGGCCATCCATCTCTATGATGCAAAAATTAGTTCTGCAAGAGTTATGCACATATACAGTTTGTGATGATTTAAGAAGACTTCTCTAGGATTGAAGAGAGGTCTTCATGGATAAGAGCACCTGTGGAACTTGCAGAGATCCCAGTACCCACATGGTAGTTCAAAGCCATCTAGAACATCAGTTCCAGGGTATCTAATGCTCTCTCTGACCTCAGTGGGTACCAGGCACTCATATGGTGCACATATATATGGGCAGGCAAAATACTCATCAACATAAATATTAAAAATAAGTCCTTCCTGACAGTGCCCACCTAGTGTCTAGTATTACACATCAATATGTAATATTAAAAGTTTTTATGTAGTTCAAATAGCTAAATTGACTTCTATCACTACTGGTTTAAAATTATATGTATATATAATTTTCATTTGAATGCCTTCTTCTTTATGGGACAGAATAATATAATCTAAACTTTTATGAATAGAAACAAAAAGCATATTCACAGGAGGTTGGTGGAGTATAGTTACGATAGGTGACAAAATTCTATTATTTATTTTTAATTTCTCTTTATAGTGATGAGTAAAAGAAATTTGTGTTGGCTGATGTTCCATACAGAACATATCCTGTACATTGTAGGGAGAAATAAGAACTGAAAGGGATTCATTTCATTTTGACAGCATGCCTGTGTCTAATAGAACATACTAATTTTCAAAAATAACTGGGTCCCTCTGAATAGTCAAAGCACAATAATACAGAGAATTCTACAGTTATTTATCTATTGTGGCTATCTATGATTATTTGTAAATTACTTGGTGTTCAGCAAATTTGTAGATCAGGATTATGGTGAGAGTCGCCATGAGAGTATTCAACATAAACACATTCTCATAGAACAAAAGGAGTCACAATTGCCTTTGACAAAAAAAAAATATAATGAATAAATAAAACCTCAATCCATATAATCTGGAGTGGTTGTTGTTTCTAGAGTTGTTTCTAGGTCTTCAGGATCTGACCACATTTCTATGGACCCAGGCCTTCAAATTTGTCAGTAGTTTATATGACATTTTGGTATACACTGTCATTTTTTAATCTTTCATTTTGATTAATTGTTATCTCGTTAAGGTATTTAATGGGTACACATGCTGTCATATACATACATAGCATCTGTTCTTTGTTTTTACTTTATAGTTGGCTTTTACATTTTTATACATATGTACACACATCCATATATACAGCTATATGTATACACAACACATATACAAATATATGCACATATGTACATACATGCGTATGCATATGTGTACGTATGTACATATATACACATATATTTATACACATACATATATATCATCTATATATGAAAGAACAGGTTTTGGTTCTTAGCATCTGTTGGGGACTCACAAGTATATGTAACTCTATTTTCAGGGAATCTGATACCATCTTTGACATTCACATGCAAGAGGCACACACATGATGTCTTTATGTATGTACATATGTATATGCAGGCAAAACACTCAGATATATCAAATCAAATGAATAACTCTAACTCTATTTCTAAAGATAATTTTTTCATCTCAATTTGTGATCACAGAACTTTCTTTTTTTCATTGTCCCCTAAGACCTTCCTAAACTTAAGAAAGGGTATTATAATTCACACCTAGATTGTATTGCATCTTACAAATTGGTATATAAATTAATATCCCTCAATAACAAGAAAGTAAGCCATCTAGATGTTGATTGAGGAAAAAGTGGCATCTTGACTAGAAGAGGGACTTGGTGTAAGCAAGCAAGTCACCAACTTAGATTACTGGAACACAAGTTGGCCTACAGCCACCTACTTTACATCTACTCTTGATCTGTTAACAGTGGCCCCTTATATCCATATAGGTGTATCAGAAAATGTCTAGTTCATGACAGGAAAGCAAGTTCATGTAGGTACCTATTTCCCAAGGTTTAGATAGCATTTTCCCCCAAGTCTAAGAATTCATCAATCATGTCTCATCAAAAGAATAATGACTTGACAGGACAGGAAAGCTTCTTAATAAATTCTTTAAGGGTTGGTTTCTATTAGTTTGGGTTAATGTAAGGACAGTCTCCTAATATTAGGCAGATTAGAAGCTGTTATGAATAATGTGTCAGTAGGGCATTTCATGTTGCATTCCCTTATCTATAAACAACCTTTTATATAGCAGCTAGTACAGAATTCTCAACGTCCTTAATTTCAATGGATACTTGAATCTACTTGAGCATAGAGAACAATTAACCTAGGTCTATCGTTTCTTCAATCTGGCTTTATGTCAAGATTTAATAACTCATAAATATTTCCACTATTGTTTACAGTATCTGGTACCTGCACCTCCCAGTTGCAATTTTTATCATAGTAAGTGTTCTTGCTGAACAACAACAGAGACAGTAGTACCAACAGCAGAGACTCAAAGACTGGATCTTAAATTACTGAAAAAATGTTTTGAAAGTGAAAGTAGTGGGAGTTAAACATGGGTCCCTCCCACATGCTAGGTAAGTATGCAAATTAACAGTGAATGACATCCAAAGCCCAAGAAATACTTGTGAAGGATATCAGAAACATGAATATTGAAAGAAAAAACTCAATGAGAACAATATGTAAGAGAATTATATTAAAATTTTTGCTAGTTAGCCATTGTGCTAGATAGTTTTATGTCAATTTGACACAAGCTAAAGTCAATTGAGAGGAGGCCATAATTAAGAAAATGCCTCCAGATAGTCAGGCAGAAGGCCAGCCTATAGGACATTTTCTTAATTTGTGATTGATGGGGGAGAGCTCAGTCCATTGTGAGTGGGGTTATCCCTTAGCTAAGGCTATTGGGTTCTATAAAAAGCAGGCTGAGCAAGCCATCATCAGCAAGTATTAAACATTACCCCTCCATGGCTTCTGCATCAGCTCCTGCCTCATTTCCTGCTAGAGTTTCTGTCCTGGCTCTCTTTGATGACAGACTATGATGTGGAAGTGTAAGGCAAATAAACCACTCTCCTCCCCAAGTTGTTTTTGTCATGGTGTTTCATCTCAGTAATAATAACCTTAACTAAGACAGTCATATTATCAATATTGCCAGTAACAGAAAATACTGAATAATTCATTTTATTCTTCAATAGAAAACTAAATGAATGCTGTCAGTCGGGTTGTATAGCATAGCCAATTGTACATGCCATAGTCAATAAAATCAGTAAGGATGCTGGGAAACCATCAGTGTGTTTTTTTATATTTTTAGAAATTGCAATATAACTTTTGATCATCTGATAAACATCTCTTTAAAATCATAAATACAGAAAATATGGTGAACTATGTGGCATAATTTACTGTTTTTTTTTAACACTCTAACCCAGGCATCTTGGAACCTTAACAATCTGAAGTCCTGACACCTTATCTAATAAAACTCAGACTTTAAGTATGTGTTGGTTTTTGACCTCAAGAAAAGTTCTCATGAGACTTTACCAGCCTGTGTAGCAGTTTTCTGGAAATCTCTACTCATTAGAACTCCTTTTATTGACTCAGAGCTTGCTCACTGTGAATATATTTTCCCCGAGGCATTTGTCAAAAGTCGTGAAAATTTCAGAACACTCTAGCTGCCTAAATATTTAAGAATGTATAAGGTAAATAAGAGCTGAGAAAGTAAACTCTCAAGTGAAATATCACTTGGTAATTTTTGTCTTAAAATCAAGAAACATAATCCTGGAAAATTCAAATGCCATATGCATATGCAGAAATGACTGTATGCTTAGGATAGTCTTTGTAATTCTCTAACAACTTTCTTGTTTGCCTTGAGTCCCAGTCAAGCAATAAATGAAGGCTAAGGTAGAGCTGTAAACTGCAGAATATTGAAAGTATGTGCCCATTAAGCTGATAGACCTATGGTAAATGCTAATGAAAGTATGGTATCAAGAGCTCTAAGGAAATCACTAGCTAATCTGTAGCTACCTATAGAAAAGTACAAGAATACACCTCTAAAGCCATGGAACAGAGAGAACAATGTAACTTATTAACAATAAGTCAATAAAGGAATGTCATGGAAAAAACAAGTGATGAAAACATTGAAGATACTGAAAGCAGAATGTTACAATATACAGTGCACTAGTTGAAATGCACATATTTCTATGAAAGTTATAATACAGCAAAGAAGAAATAATAATTCATATCTTAGAAACACAGCTGATGGACCAACACTGAAAAAATACAGACCTTGAACTTACTATATAAAGACTAAATGAATCATCTATTATATTGTTATCTGACACTGTTCTTTTTGGAAATCTGAACATCTACTTACCTCACACAGGAAACTGAAGACAAGTCAAAATGAGGAAACCATTAGTGTCCAGTTGGTGAAATAATGAACTTACTGGTGTTACTTATAGGGATACAAGTAAGATGTACACACAGGAGCAGAAGTGATTTGTAACATGAATCTTAAAATGTCTTATTAATAAAAAACTCAGAGCCCAATATTGGGGTGAATTCTGAAAAATCAGAGAGACAGAACAAGCCACAGCTAACCTCACCTCGCCAACTTCTCAGCCGATCCTGTTTCCTCAACCTGGAAGCCTCTGAGTCCTCATCAGAATTGGTCTCAGCTGAACTGCTGCTAAAAGCCTAACAGCTTAAAAACCTCTAGTTCCGGTCCTCCTGCCTTATATACCTTTCTGCTTCCTTCCATCACTTCCTGTGATTAAAGGTGTGTGTCCCCATGCCTGGCTGTTTCCAGTGTGGTCTTGAACTCACAGAGATCCCAATGGATCTCTGCCTTTGGAAAACTAGGATTAAAGGCATGTGCTACCACTGCCTAACCTCTATGTTTAATATAGTGGCTGTTCTGTTCTCTGACCCCCAGATAAGTTTATTGGGGTGCACAATATATCAATCACAGTGATTCAAATATTGTCATATCACCAAAAGCCCAGCCTGAGTGACAGTTCACGAAAGTCTGAAACCTCAAGTGTACTGCTCAGCCTGCAGGCTGCTCAATAATTTGGGGAGGTCTTTTCCTGGTACCTTGGTAGTTCTAAGCCTCCTTCTGGCAGCTCATCTGTTCTCTTCTTCCAGGTGCCTAAGCTTATTTGAACCTATTCTAAGCAGCCAGTTTGTGTAAGGGCATCTCTCATTGGTCACTACAAGCTTATATATACTTGGAGGAAGGGATTGCTAAATCTGACCAGTTTCAGGAATGTACTGAAACTTTTGAGTTGCTTGCTTTTTGAGCTTCAGGAGCTTCCCCGTAGAATGGAATGTGTTTAAAAGAGCCGTCTTGCAGAATGGGTGCTATACAGCACTTTCTAACATCATACATATTAGTAGCTGTCCTGCAAAACAATGTTTTCACCTCCTCTCAGGGCATTCTTGTAATGTTCTTCCTTCCAAGATGGACTGCTTTATCTCTGATGTAATTGTTATAGAACAAGAATAGACCCATGTTTGAAGAACTACCTGAACTAGGATAAACTGATCAAAATTGAATAGAAATAGACATAAAAATGGACAGCTGATTACATGTGTGGCTCGTGCACACAGAATTGTCAAATATTAATCATAAACACTTAGTTTATTTTCTTCAAAACCTTCTTACTTATTTGTTTTCCATAATAGAGGGATTGAAACATTTCTAAGTCTCTAGTCTTGATTCTTATTGATTAACATTCCTTCTTTAGTTCATTATTTCTTTGTGCATTGCAATATGAGCATTCAGAATGACTTATGCTAATTCTTCAAACATCTGTTTAGATATGTACTTTGATAAATAGCATCATTTATTACACCTCAGTCTGCCTTGCAAAAAAAAATACTAGGACACAGACACCTGTAGCTATATTCTTTACAAGTTTACAATAAAAATCATTTTTATTCATTTCCAATACTACGTTTCTCGATTCTATCCAAGCTTCATCTGACTGCTATTTTATTTATTCAATGGGCAATATGTAGCCATAAATGCACAAATACACACACACACACACACACACACACACACACCTGCATTTGTGTGTGATCCAATAAGACAAATTCTTTAGTTACAAATGCCCTTTTTTCTGAACCTATGACTACTCCCAACAATGACTTCCTAGAAATCTCATCTTTTGATAAAGTGAAGAAACACAATTTAAAAAATGAAAAAAGAAAGAAAAACAAAACAACTCCACTCTGACATCTTTATTATAACTAGCGAACAGTGCTTACATTTTTAACATTTTGCTTGTAGGAAAACTGAGTTATCCCTGGCTGGTTGCTATCTTTGACTGCTGCTGCTGCTTTATACAAATTATCATAGGTGAAACTGGTTAGACTCCAGAAATTTTCCCAATAATACATGCTGGGATGTTAGATATTTGGTGTTTTCTGAAATATTATCCCCTGTCATTTAGGCAAGTGCCTTCTGGCTGTGTGTAATATGATCTTTCCGTAGTGAAAAAGGAGAGATACAGGGAGAAGCCAGATGGGGAGAGGAAGAAGGTGGGCAGAAGAGAAAAAGGGACTCAGAAAGGCTGAGAGAGAAGAGAGAGCATGAGAGCAATATTACATTCACAATCTAATCTAAATCTAATTTCTTCCAAAGATCTTATCTATAAATAATATCATGTCTAATACTATGGCTTCAACATATGGATTCTGCAAGACATAAACTTTCATATTAAACACTTTTCTCAATAAATCTATTACAATAGAACTGTCAGAAAGTCAAAACATAGAAATGATTATTAAAGAAAGGATTTATATTGTATGAAGGTTAAAAGTGAAAAAATAAAGCAGTTCATAGCTGGTTTGATAAAAAGCTGGTGAAGTTCACAATGAGGAGTGATAGAGACAGCCAGGCAAGACAGAAATCACTGACGTCATGACGGATAGAAGTGACAGTATTTGTCTTTCTACATAGAGGAAATGTGAGGGAATGACTATTTGTATGTAACAAAGTAGTTCACCAAGGCCTTGACAAAGGCTCCAAGAAAAGAAACTGTCAAAATGGACTCAAATCACAGAAACTTGAACAGTTGTGAACTCTGTAATAAGTCTTCATTTTTGTTTACTAATTAAAGACATGAATACCAACTTAGTAATAAAATTGCCACAGAAGTCAAACATATACTTTCATGATAAATTATAATGAAACCTCACAGAAAAATTAACATATCCTTCTCAAAATCTTCCATAAATAGAAAACATTAAATATCCAAATATTCATTCTAGATATGAGTGTAAAATTACTCAGCCAAAGAGTAGCAATCTATTAAAGTGGGATTAAGTTAATTTAATAATTTATACTATATAACAAAAAAGGAATTTTAATATATTATTAGTAAGAAATAAAAATGTCTTAACAAAAAGTAAAAAAAAAATTATAAAGCCAACACTTTCTTGATTAACAAGCAGTTTATAATTGGGAGAAAGAAAGCAAACTTCTCAGATCTGGAATGGATATCTTTTTTCCAAAGTCTAGTTAATATTATTCATCATGAGTGAAAAAGAGCTTTGTTCCCTGTGATCAGGAACAAGATGGGATATCCACTCTTTCACTGTCTATCTTAACCTCCTAGTTGTAGCATGAATCTTAAAAGTTCTTATTAATAAAATCAAACCCGAGGCCAGTTATTGGAGTGAACACTGGAAGGTCAGAGAGACAGAATAAGCCACAGTTATCTCACCTTGCCAGATCCTCAGCTGGTCTTGCTTCCTCAGACTGGAAGCCTCTATGTCCTCATATTCAAATGACTCTCAGCTGAACTGCTGCTAGAAGCCTGAATGCTTAACCAGGCCAAATGCCTCTCCAGGCCAAAGGCCTCTAGTTTCTGGTCCTCACGCCTTATATACCTTTCTGCTTTCTACCACCACTCCCTGGGATTGAAGGCGTGCTTTCTGGGATTAAAGGTGTGTATCACCATGCCTGGCTGTTTCCAATGTGGCCTTGAACTCACAGAGATCCAGAGGGATTTCTGTCTCTGGAATGCTAGGATTAAGGGCGTGTGCTACCACTGCCTAACCTCTGTTTCATATTGTGGCTGTCCTGTTCTCTGACCCCAGATAAGTTTATTAGCATACACAATATTTTGGGGAACACAATACCCCCACACCTAGTCTTGGAAATTAAATTTGTATATGATTCAGACATCAAAGGACTTTATACTTAAGAGACTATTATTCACTGTAGAAATCTGCATGAAACATTGTGTCCGTAAAAGAAATAAGCTAGCCCCTCCAGAATAAGATATGATTGACATATAACATGTACAGAACCTTGAAATATTAATGTTGAGAGGGAGACATAAATTTATTTTTAGATTTTAAATATGACATTAGCCTTTAAATGTTGATATTTCAATTATACTGTTCTCGATAAAACTTCTTCATTAACAGCCTAATCAATTTGAAAAAGTTTATCTATTTTTTATGTTGTTCATATATAAGATTTTTGAAAAAAAGTAGTTCCCTTTTAAATTCCTGAGTACGTAGGTTTACCTAATTTGAACGATGTGTGCAATTGTTACTTAATATACTTTATTATTTTTATTTATTATTATTTGTTATTATATAATATTCCAGCTTTTCCCTTGACAACATTTCTTGACTGCTACAGTCAAAGACTGCTATAGTCTTTGAAAGCTTTCTTGAAATCTTAAATGACATTATACCTTCGTTCTTTCATAATCCAAATCCAAGCTCAAAATAATAGACAAAATTTGTAATGGCATAAATACTCAAAAATATTTACTATTATAATAATATGTCTTACAACTGTTTTGTCACGTTACTGTATTTTCCCTCAACTCAGTGTTCGTTTCTGTAACTACTATTGGGATTTGTACCCGTGCTTTATTTTGTAATTTATTAAGTAGGTTGGTATGGCACTAATTTTAATTACTCTGGAAGATTTATCTTCTATCTTGGTAAGTAATATAGACCTTTATCAAAAATCAAATATACAAAATATTTTCATAGCTATACATTTTAATTTTAAATTTGTATACAAGTTTGTAAAAAAAAAAAACTATATTACAACACTTGAGGTAGTGTTAGTGATCAAAAGAGAAAATGCATCTGGCAGGAAATTTGGCAGCACTTCCTAACGGAACATAATTAGGAGCTTGAAATTTCACATGAATAGATACTAATCCAATCAATCATAACTTTAGGTTTTAAATAGAGCAAAGTTAACATTTATAGACATTTAATTATAGGTTGAATGTTTCAGCTGAAAATAATTATTTTCATCTACTACAAGTTCTTTCCTCGTCTTCTTCTTCTTCTTTTTTTTTTTTTTAATTCTAACCAGTTATCTCTGTGTAGCCCTGGATGTTCTGAAACTTGCTTTGAAAATCAGACTGGCTCTGAACTCAAAGAGATCGAATTGTCTCTATCTCCCAAGTGTGGGATCTAGGCATTATACCAGGCTCATCTTATTCTTTATTCACTGAGTTTTTATATTTATATTAATGGTATAAATTATTTTCTAAATTCTCTTTCTATGTGTGTATTTTTGTCTATGCTCTTGATTTTAGGGATTGATCTTACTGAATGCTGAAAGATACTTGTTAACATTTTATTGCTTAATAAGTATATATTTTTATGTATTCTATAGTCTTAATATAATATTTTTATTTCTGTGCAGTTATGAAACATGGAAACAATTAAAGTGCATCTTTATAAGATATATATACAAGTGCACCCATTTCAGATAAGATGCATGTCATTTGGTTTTAATTCACATGATAGTAGATTAAATCTTTAATATCTAAACAGAATTTACTTTAGGAAGGCTCTTATCATTCTGACCCATGCTCAAGCCCCTTATACAAACTCAAATAGCATTTTCATAACACCTAAGAACATTGTACTTTGTATAATAAATAATCACTAAGTTGCTTTTAACACCAATTACAATGTAAGTGGTTATTATACTGTTTTGCTGAGAGCATAATGAGGAAGAAAAATATCTCTATGTTAGTGAGTGCAATGGTTTAAGTATAGGTATAAATATTTTAAAATGTTTTCCATCTGTGGCTACTTCATTCTGTAGATGTGAACCTCACACATGTAGAGAACTTATATTCCTAGTTACTGGCAACATTGCCTTATAAGATTTCTCATTGTTATGCAAAGTCTAGATGGCCCAATTCAAATCAAGTTATACTCAATCATAGATTCTCTATCCTGAGTATAAGAGGGACTGATGTTTCAGTGATATTTGCAATTCACCACCGTATGTACTACCATTTTTGTGACTAATCATTCTCTGCAGCAATAATAGAAAATAAATGCCCATGTTTTTCTTCCAGAAACATTCTCAAATCCAACACCCAAATCCTCTCTGTAATTTTACCCACTGTCATTATAATAGAGCAAAACTTCAGGTACTCTCTCTATTTGCTCATCAGGGAAAAAACTTAGTAACAATTTTAAATACACAATATGAATCTTCATTTGTTGACATAAATTTATACAGATAGATGACTGATGATAGATAATGATAGATAGACAGACAGATAAATATTTAGATGCTAGATAGATAGATAGATGATAGATTAGTAGATAGAAGATAGATAAATGATATAAGATAGACAGATGGACAGATGGATGGACAGATAGACATATAGATGATCAATAGATGATAGTTAGAAAACAGATTGATTAATGATAGATGTATGGATAAATAGATGAGAGATAAATTATATAAGATACATAGATGATAGATAGATAGATAGATAGATAGATAGATAGATAGATGATAGGTAGAAAGATGATAGAGGACAGATAGAGAGATAGATGATAGACAGTAAGATGATAGATAAGTCATATAAAATAGATAGATGACAAATAGATATATAGATAGAAAAATAATAGATAAATGTTATAAAATGATAGATAGATAAATAAATAGATAGATGATAGATAGATAGATAGATAGATAGATAGATAGATAGATAGATAGATAGATGATGGATAAATTATATAAGATACATGATAGGTCGATGATAGATGTATAGGTAAATAGATAAATTATAGAAGATAGATGTAGAGAGAGAGAGAGAGAGACAGACAGACAGACAGACAGACAGGTAGACTTCCTTTACTTCTTGTTTATGCCTATTCAAATGAGACAATAAAGAATAAGAATATTTGAAGATCAGAAAGAACATCCTTAACATAAATCTACAGACCAGGATCTCAGACTTTGAAATCTCTAGGACTGTGAAGAATAAATGCTTTGTTTTAGAGTACCCAATCTATGTTATATTTTGATAGTAGCCATCATTGACTATGACAGCTTTAGAATAGTATAATTTACATTAGTGTTGATAGGTGCTTCATTTTCTCTACCATTATATTATGCTACATTATAAGTTAATTCATAAATATTGTTCAAGTCACCACTGAATAGCACAAAATCACCAATGGGAGAAATAACACAAAAACTTCAACAGAAATTATCATCGTAAATTTAAAATAATGAATGTAACATCAGTGTCTGCAGAGATAATGACATCAATGTCTAAAATATGTCATTTGATCACCTTAAACTAAAGATACAATAGAGGCCTGATTACAACACTATGGCAAACAGGAGTTTAATTGAGCTGGAACCATTTTCTCTGGATTCTGGTAACATTTGTTGCCAACTTTATAAATAGTGGACTGAAACCACTAAAGTTTCCTATCATTCTCAAAGCAGCAGTTTGCTACTCTCTATGAAAGCAATTTGTAGTTTTATATAGAATAAGCACAAAATGACACTTGCAAGCTTAAAGTTGATGAATTATGTTACTAAATGCAGAGAAGAGATCATAAATACTGAGACATAGAATGTTACATCCCCAGATTAGGTAAAAAAATTGTTGTGTTATACTTCCTCTAAAGTCTGTAAAAAAATAGCTGCAAATGTTATGATGAATATCAAGCACTGAGAAAAAAGCAATATGAGTTGCTGGCAAGCCCTTTATCAGATGACATGTTGGCCATCACCCAATGACTATCATTTTTCTGATTGGTGAATTTTCAGTTACATGTAGATGAAGCCAATTATGTACAGTGTACAAATCAGCCCTTGGCATGTTGGCAATGCACATACAAAAGATAGGTGGTCACCAGTTTTTGATCCATTCATCACCGAATTGCCATGATGCAGGAAAAGACTATGATTTAGGCAATTACCTTGTAGGCTATAGTGTAGCCACTGGGTAGGACGAAAATGCTTGCTCAATTCAGAATCAGTACAATTATTGTATCCTGTGTAGCAGATGTAAATTAATGGGTATAACTACATGATATTTTCCTTACAGAGGAGAGATTTGGTCAAAATATATTGACCTGTATTTTAAATTGTTTTAACAAGTTAAACATATTCTTTCTTAGTTTTTAATTTATTTAATATTGGTAGTGCATTTTGTGATATTTTAATTAGTTAGGTGCAAGGTGCTTATGAGAAACATGCAGAATAGCATTCCAATGTCAACATGTTGCTTCAATAACTTAAAGACCTGATGCTCAGAATTTTTAAAAAGCCTTTATTGAGATAATATATGAAAACAACAGATGTATTGAAAAATAGATGATTGTATAAAGTGTCTCAAATATTTTAATATTGAATTTTCTGCCAGAGACATTAAGTACATATACAACAACTTATGCACAAATATACATAATGTATGTGAATCAATATACATATATAGTACATAAATTTCTCTTTACATAATGCACATATATTCTATAGACTATATATTTTATAGAACTAATATATATGTAAAACACACCATTTCATAGATTGGAAAATATACATAGAAAAAACAAATTTAATCATACCCTTCTCTTTTCTCATGAAAGAATTTCATTGGCTGAGGAAACAGTTCAGTGTGTAAGAGCACTTGGAGGGGCAGGGGGACAGGAGAATTGCTGAGGATGCTGACCTTCAGTCCAGTTTCATTTGCAGTGAGAGAATGTGACTCAAAAGGACAAAGCAGATAGTGAGGGTGATGGTTCAGGAAACCCAACATCATCCTCTGGCCTATAGACATGTACACCAGCCCACACTGGAACATTCATTGCACACAGACAGAGAAAGAAAGAAAGGCTCCTTCTCTCCTTTGTCTCCTCACTTGAACTCTGAAATGTGTTCCTACTGCTGTAGAGTTAACAACTAAAAAGATATTAACAATGCTTTGAAATAGTTAGGAAAATTCTATCAAGATTCTGAAAGTTAAGTAGATTTATATGAGTTAGCCAGATTAATATAATGGAATCTTAAAAACCAAAATTTTATCATATATAAGAAATGCATTTAAAGTTGATTTTTTTACACTGACAGATACTAACACACTTGCTGAAAGGGAAGAAGTACACGTGCTGTGGGTAGAAATGGTGCAGCACATTCACTGCTCCTAGGCTGCAGCTCTATGGGCATAGACAATGTGAAATTCCTAATTGGCTTTTTCAGAGAAACTTCCCATTGCATGGCAATTAATAGATGGCAATTAATACTGGTCAACATGCAGACAACAAAATATTGTACAGTGCTCAGCACCAAATCAGAAGAGATAGATTTGAAAATCATTTTGCATACACTTATGGTTCATTAAAATTTTTATAAAAGAAAGTTACACAGAGAGATGTAAGTGATAAAAATAATAAGAATATAGTGGACTTTGACATGGAGTGCATTACCTACATTTGCATGCTAAGGCAAATTGCTTTTTAACATGCTACTTATACTGTCCTGAAGCTTCCCCCATCATAACATGAATATTAAGGATTATAAATAATTGGGCATTACTGACCATGTGAATATCTATTAGATAGTAATTATTAAAAAATAACTATTCCCTTAACATAAAGAAAATGATGACTCTTGTTGAAATCTAGACAGAAATAAAGATATCTTTATTTGAGCTACGTAAGTGAATTAAAACACAATTTTTTTCAAGCAGGTTGTTTTTCCTTTTTTCAAATTCTCAACAGTTGATATAGTTCCCAATAAAATTATGATTTGAAATAGTTAAGAAAAACATTATTCTATGTTTTGTTTTCAGAAGCAGCATTTTTTTTTTGTTTTGGTTTTTGTTTTTTGAGACAGGGTTTCTCTGTGTAGTTTTGTGCCTTTCCTGGATCTCGCTCTGTAGACGAGGTTGGCCTCGAACTCACAGAGATCCACCCAGAGGCAACATTTTTATTCAGAGAGATTTGTGTTGTCCTCATTAAATTAAGATGGTTCCTTTGTATTTATTTTCTTGGGAGCTTATATTATATGTATCTTATCAAATGGCTTCTGCTTCTGCAGTATTCTATGTCATCTTACCATTTTTCTCCTTTTAAAAACTCAGCCAGTGGGAAATCACTGATTGTTTGCACAAGGTTAAATGACCTTCATTCCTGAGTCAAGCATTTCTTTGCCTCAAGTTACTCAAAATAAATAATTGTCATAATCTTTTTGGCAAATTATTTCAGCAGATGTCAACAGTAGTTTCCTAGATCCTTGTTTCACTACAATATGAAAAATTCAGAAGATTTGATTCTATCCTATTTCTGCATGTATGCTTCAGTGGCTATGATAACTAAAAATCATCTACTGGCCTTCATTAACCATTTAGTTTGTCTAACATAGCGATCCCCATTAATGTTTTATTATTACTTTGATTTTTGGACTTTTAATATAAAACTAGGCCTATGTATTCTTGCACAGATTAGAATGATCAAGTTGTTTAATGAACAGTTACTATCTGAGTGGGAAATCTACTAATAAAGATGCAAAATCAAGACTGACCATTTCCCTTGGCCCAGTCTTTCTTCTAGGCTTTATTGATCAGCAATACTAGCCAATATGTTTCTTTTTTTTTTTTTTTTTTTTTTTTTTTTGGTTTTTCGAGACAGGGTTTCTCTGTGTAGCTTTGCGCCTTTCCTGGAACTCACTTGGTAGCCCAGGCTGGCCTCGAACTCACAGAGATCTGCCTGCCTCCGCCTCCCGAGTGCTGGGATTAAAGGCGTGCACCACCACCGCCCGGCGCCAATATGTTTCTATACTATGGAATAATCCTCTTGTACACTGTAAAGATTTGCCATTTGAGTTAGTTTAATAAAATGTTGATTGGCCAGTAGCTGGACAGGAAGTATAGTCAGGGCTACCAAACTAAGGATTCTGGGAAGGAGAAGGGCAGAGTCAGGAGTCACCAACCAAATACAGAAGGAGCAGGAGATGAACGTGCCATGCTAGTAAAGGTACCACCATGTGGCAGAGTGTAAATAAGGAATATATGTTAACTTAAAACGTAAGAGCTCGTTATTAATAAGCCTGAGTCAAGCATTTATAATTTATATAAGCCTCTGTGTAGTTATTTGGGACCAGACAGTTGGGACAGGAAACATCTGTTTACATTTATACTTAAATTCTTCATTAGTTCAATAAAGATAGCTTTATTCATTTTAGTAATAAAGTTGTTAATTTATTATTTCACTATTTCATGACTTCTAGTGAAATGTGTTCTCAGAGACATTAAATATGTATTTATTTGAAAATATGTGCATATAGGAGTATTTTTTATTTTTTGCTCATTTTTTCAATTATGATTTTATTACAATGCTTCCCCTTCCTCCTTTTTCTCCCCTCAAATCCCTCTCATAAACTCGTCACTACTCTCCTTCAAATTCATAGCCTCCTTTTTCATTAATTATTATTGCAAATAAGACTGTTCTTTATATCGTTGTCAAATGTTTTAAACTTAATTATATTCAATATTTTAATTGTAGCTTCACCTTGAATTCTTATTTTATGACAACATGTACTGCTTTAAACAAACTAGGTTATATTTGGATAGAAAATAGTTTACTGTTTGTGATTATACAAGTGCAATCATTTGGCACAATCAAGACATTCTAAATTGACGAAAGTAAACTTGTTCAAGGTATGGTTAGTATGACATACATTTTAAACATCTTAACTGATAAATAGAATTGCCAGTAATGTGAATTTTAGAGTTATCTTTTATTGGAAACTGTAACTTTTATCATAAACATCTCAAAATGACCATAAATTATTGAAAAAGACCACCCCATCTAAATAGAGTTCCATAGGTAGCAACAGTACAATACATGCCCCAACCAAGTAATACTTCTCTGCTCTGAGTCCTATTGTATCACATCTTATAGTAATAAAGGAGGAACGTGTCCACAGAACATTTAAGACCATCAGTCATATATACCTTTTTGATTTTGTTGAATTCCATACCCAGAGTGAACTAAGCAATTATTTCATTCACAAAATACAAAGACACATATTTAAAAGTGTTATGCTACTGCTACCTATGGAACAAAGGGTTCATTCAGAGCAACTTTCTGCCAAAAAAGTTCAAGTATCTTAATGATTTTCAGTGAAATGGTTCAATACTTCAAATATATAAATAGAGTAAAATCGCTCCAGTTCCCAGTACTGTAGCAAAAGTGTGCAATGAAAATCTCACACTCTACAGTCATAGTTGTTATCAAGTGTTTTAAAGAAAATGTAGAATAAAACAGTTCTACCAGAGGTTGGGGATACATGAATTGGAATCAGGATTAGGTAGACAGGGAGCTTCATCAGAACTCAACATGAAGTAAGGACATAAGTCACAAAACAGTGTGCATTCAAAATTGCTAAATATCAATGGAAGAAGTGAACTATCATCTGATTTTGTTTAAATGTAGTATTCATGTGGTTATTTGTCTAAATCCACCATTAGTTGAATATGCAGGGGACAGGTACCTCTTACAATTAATTGATGCCTAAATGGGATGGATTATAGGCATACCTTGCATAGTATGTTCTGAAAATGGTAGAAAATACTAGCTTTCTGGAGCATAGTGAGACTGAACGTTACAAGATCAGATAAGAAAATTGCTATTCTGGGAGAGTACATTGTTGCTAAAGTTATTGGGCAGTGAAGAAAGAGTTTTCGAAACAGATGTCTTCTCAAGAAAAAGTAAAGACTTCTTGATTATTTTCTAAGTTTTCCATTTGAAAAAGTTATATTTCATTCTGCTACAATGACAATAAATCACTGTAGACAGCTGAAACCATTGTAACTTAGGAATCATGCTGTGGATGGTCTATGAAATCAAAAAGCATGTATCAAAAACACTTAATAAAAAGTTGCTAGAAATTCTATAGAGACATAGAAAGACTTATTAGAGTGAGATAATTTCATTCAGAAATTTATATAAACTAACTGGCTCACAGTTATTTTAATTTGGGTTTTAAGTTTGTTTATTCACAGCTTGTATCCTGTTTTTTTCTTTATCCTATGTGAGTGAAAACTAAGCCATGAAGAGAAATTCATTTAATGTCGAGACCAGATATAATAGAAATTCTGTTTCCCTTCCTGTATATTTTCTATTGAGGAAAGGTCTATGGATAGGGAGAAACATTTGTCAGATCTCTAATTTCCTTAAATTAACAATTTTCTTTAGTTTTCTGGTAGTGTACATCAACAAGTTGTACATAAATCCTAAGGACTACATGTCAAATTCAACCTAAGCCAAAAAGAATGCCACTTACTGGATCCCAATACATGAGCATAGGTAGTAATCCAACAGTGGTTGTCTCATACCAGAAAGGAGAAGGCAAGAACCTAATTAGTAGTTGCTCACTTCATGATCTACTGATACAGGGCTGAAGGTCTTGAGGATTTCTGGAGAGCCATTGGAAACCTAGAGAAACTAGTCCAACATCATGGATGGAATTAGGTGTAGCAGCAGCAGAGCAGAAAAAAACCTGCAGCAAGAATGAAGCCCAAGTGAGCAAAATGGAAAACTTTCCCTTCTTTGTGTCCACCCTATCAGATGGGGACTGTCACCAGACTTTGCCCACATTTAGGGTGGGTCTGACTTCAAATATCTGATCAAGAAAATCCATCACAGGAATACCCACTTGCTTACTTTTCAGTTGATTCTCGATCCAGTCTAATTGACAACTAAGATTAGCCACAGCAAGCCCGCAAACGTTCTTTCTACGACTGGAACAACTCGTTTTCCACATCTTTCCTTGTCAAGTCCTCATCTGTTTCCTCGGCACGTGCTGCAACCCTGAATTTGCGCTGTCGCTTTTGCATATGCCTCTGTGATTCACGAATGCATTAGTCCCTCAATGAGTGTGCACAGAGTTTGTTGCACATTGTGGCACATTGGCTGGCTTCTCCAGCCTTTTTAAGAATCTGGAATGAATCTGACCCAACCTTGCACTATTGTGTTAGGTAGGCATGAACAATTAGCAATGCATGGACAAACAGAAGCATTGGTGCCTGCTCAAGCAGAAGCTGTAGCCCTTGGGATATGCTTGTAGCAAACTCTGAGGGTATTAGAAGCTAAACTCATGAACTGCCATTAAATCACAGGGCACATGGGGAAAGGTTTTATTTTCTAAAAAAAAGTCTCTAAAATGAACTTTCCGTGAACTTTCCACTTAATCCCTGTAGTCTATATTGAATAAAGTCTGACCAATTACTGAAATGTCCTCCAAGACTTTCATCTTTTGATGTTAATTGTATGGTTTCTTTACAACGGCGCTAATGTCATTAGCAACCACACCCTTCTTCTCAAAAGCTTTTATTTCAATCCAGTTCTATCCAGTTTGTAAATCTTGCAAATTCTTAGGTGCTGTCTTTGCTCTGTTTTCTCCCTGGATGCCTCACTGAAGGCAGCCAGCAACAACAGCAAGACAGCTTGAATGCCATGGTGTCACGCAATTCCTCTGCCTACTTAAGCTCATGGATTTTTAAAATCAGCAACCTTCAAATTCTTAGGATAAACTCATTTTCCAGAATTCTAGTAGTCAAATTCCCAGTGGAGTTCCAGATACCATATGAAGACTGATTGCACAGTCTTCATTATTTGCTTTTCCTTTAGCATGATGTGTAAGATGAATTGCTAAAAGTCTTATTAATTAAAAAAAAAAGCTCAGAGCCAGATATTGGGGTGAATGCTAAAAGATCAGAGAGGCAGAACAAGCCACAGCCAACCTCACCTTGTCAACTCCTCAGCCGATCGCTTTCCATGAATCCTCAGACTGAAAACCTCTGAGTCCTCTCCCAAATGGATCTCAGCTGAACTGCTGCTAAAAAGCTTCTAGTTCCCGGTCCTTATACACCTTTCTGCTTCCTGCCATCACTTCCTGGGATTAAAGGCGTGTGTCCTTCCCAAGCAAAGACATGAGCTCTCAAGACCTGGGATTAAAGGTGTGTGCCACTATGCCTGGCTCTGTTCTCAGTGTGGCCTTGAACTCACAGAGATCCATACGGATCTCTGCCTCCCGAGTGGCCTCAATGTCTAATTTCATGGCTGTTCTGTTATCTGATTCCCAGAGAAGTTTTATTTGTTAGAACACAAATAAAATATCATCAAAATGCTGATTTTAAATCATGTCAAAAATCATTCTAGTACACCTTTATTCTCTACTCCAGACTTCCAAATTCCTCTTGCAAACCACTATTAAGGAAAAAAAAAAAAAAAAAAAAAACACAACAACAGAGCATAGCCATGTTTAGTCAAAGATGTGATCTGATTTTTTTGTGCCTACCTTCCACGGCTGTGACAATGTACACGACAGGAGCCCCTTGAGGAAGCTCATCGTTTAGTTTAGGAGGGTTCAGTAGCCTCCTTCCTTCTGCTGTGCTGCCCATTTCCTGTGTTTTAAGAACATCCCAGAACAGCGTGACTTCCTGAGGTTCAAACCATCGCATCACAGGCTATTTATTATACGGTAGATATTACACAATCTAACCATAGCACAGCGATATAACTTTTGTTTGACATCTCATAAAAGAAATTTCTTATTTCAAGTATGTGAAAACTTTGTTGTGATTTGATCTTCAATTATTCATTTGAAATTTCTTTTAGACTACAAATAATCCATGGTATTTTTGAAATCCATAGTTACAAAGAGCAGTATTCAGTTTTATAATTTGGTCCCCAAAATCAGACTTTTCTTAAAAATCTTAAATAAAATACAAAATGTCTTACTCCATTGAGTAACCATATTGGAAGAACAAATAAAAAGAGTAATTGTGGGAAATATACTGATACTGCAGGGACCCAAGGGCATGGATAAAATTTTGACACTGAAATTGTGTTTCACAACTTCTAAATATTTTTCTGTTCCCATGATGCTTTACTAAAAATCTAACCCTTTATTTGTTTACTTTCATCAGGACATTCTAAGTTCTAATGTTTCCCATTTTCTTAAATTCAGAAAAACTCTAAAAGTGATTTTTTTTATTTTGTCTCTACATTGACTAAACTAATAGTTTTCAACTTGTATAAAATTTTCCAGAAGGTGTATGGAATAAATCAGTTTGCAATGGAACTCCCCAAACTGCCCTGTAATAGACATCCATGAGAGCTTTAATATGATATCCATTCTAAATCTTAGAAACATTGTCCCTGATAATAAGTGTAATTGTGTTTGTTGTTATAGGTAAGAAAAACTGTCCTATGTGTTCAGTCTAGGCCTTTCCCCAGGAAACAACCTTTTAACTCCACTGGGGCACTATCCGTACACAACATTTAGAATGTTCTTTATGTCATTTTAAAAGGACAAATTCCATAACATCAATTCCTTAGCCACTGTTCTTTTATTTTATTCTAAGAACTAAATCAAGTCAAATAAAGAATTATTTTGAGAGTTCTTTCATATTCCGTAGTTGGACTATTTTCTTCTTAGTATATTGTTTCTCATTTATCATGTTTTCATGTAGCTGTGGTAACACAAGAAAAATTCTTTCAGACATTTGATAATCTTAGGAACTCCAAAATAAACTCAACAACATGACCAGCAGTCCATACTAGCTGAAAAGGGTGAGCAACACAGGAATTGTCAATATGGACATTTCATGGAGCCTCTATGGAGCATGATCTTTATACAGTACAACTGATTTGTTCAATAAGAATAGATACGAAAGTGGCCATTATATATTGTCTCCATTCTGGACTAAAAAAGTTGACTTAAATATTTACATATCTTCAGTATTTCAAATGGCAGCAGAGAACATACCCTATCATTGAGAAGGAAAATAGAGAAGTCACATCAATGAACATGCTTTTGTATATCTTTGAGTGGATGATACCATAACAATAATGGATAGCAAGCTTCCACACTGATGTTTTTGCAATTGTTATTCACATTCAAAAATATATATTGACTCTATCTTCAAGATTCCTAACTTGTCTATCTATAATTGCAAAAACATGTAGTTTAGAATCTGGACATCTATACCAGGTTCAATTGCAGGCAAAATTTCACTTCCTTGTGAAAACCTGCAAAAATAATAAACAAATAATTAAGGAAGAAGTAAAGCCATTCCCCTGGAACACCGGATTGTATAAGGAAATAATATCTGTTATTAAATCTTTTTGAAAAGTAGGAAAATAGAAACATGCCAAACATTATTTCACAGAAATAATAGAATCCAATTCAATCACGTCTGCTAGTATTTCTGATTCCATGCATACCTCCACACTATGAGATTGCTCTTCATGGCTTTGTAATGATTTGCCCTTATCCATTGCCACTGCTCCAAAGCACTCTTACTTTCATTAAGACATGGCCTATGATTGTCACTGAGTGCTCTGGCTTCTTCTAAGGGCCACGGATCTCAAAATTGCTTTCAATATTAGTCACTGGTGATCTTTTCAAGTCTAAGCCAATGATACTGCTATTGTATTTTTGGTGAATCTTTTTCAGGCTGTCAGCTAAATAGCAACTTAAACTCCAAGTTTTTATAACATTCATTCTGCTCTGAAGCATGATGCTCTGGAGCAAAAGCAATATTCTTTCAAAATATTTTGGGAATCTCCTATTAAAAATTAGAAATCACCTTAAAATTGTTTGGACATGATCTTCTCTAGGAGGGCACAGTTGTATTGTAATCCCTAAAATTTTAAAATGTAAAATGATTAGGAAACTCATATGCCCTTGTGGTATCATAGAAAGTCTAACTGCTGTTTAGACCTTAACTTGCCAATTTAGTCTTAAATAGCACGAGGTATTGTTTTCCTGATATTCTGGGTTTGAAGATTTCTTCTGCACTTTTATTTTACCATAAGCACACTTGGATAGTAAGAAAGATTCTCCTACTTCATCTACATGCCCTGTAAAAGTCGTTAAAACAATTGAACAGCTCCAACTAATTTATTTCTGTGTGCCTGCATCTCTTAGATATTGTTTAAAAAAAAAAGCATTGCTTTGAAAAATCTCTTTCAATCTGTATGTATGCTTATAAATTCACTATATTTTTCTTTTTCACGTTACTGCAGGTAATTGCTTTGCTAAGCATGCTGGTGTTATAGATCACATAATAGCGTCCTTCTAGCCTCGAGTTCTATATCCTTTAACCTCTATTAAAATATCGCTTAAGTTGGTTTTTTTTTTCTACTGCTCATTGCCTGTTCCCATCCTCAATGTCAAATACTTTAGATTTTGTTGTTGTTGTGGCTGTACCAATGCAGTAACAACTTCTAAATTAGCTTATTCACCTTTCTGACTTTTGGTGGAAAGTTCATCAGGACTTGCCTACTGGTGATTTCATGTGCAGCATTGCAAGGAGGCATGGTTTCTCAGCATGGATATCTGGCCTGAAGAGGTAGGAGAAAGAAACGATGGTACTTAATCATTAGACCTGGACTGGCTTACAGTTTGCGTTGTGTTATACTGGTGGAAGAGCTGACCGAGATGCTGCACAGGTTCAAGGGATTAGGAAGATGGCATTCTTTAAACAATAAGATTATGATGGCAAACAACATGAAGGGACAAGTGTAGGAAAGGAGACTGACTTTGCATTTGATTTCAAATTATTTCCACACCTAGATGGCAAGCGCATTTTCAAAAACCATTTGAATATTAAATATCTTGAGAGAATATTCACTAATTGTTGTTTATTTCAGAAATAGTGTTAATAATTTGAACACATTGGCCAAAGAGATAAATAAAACTAAAAAGTACCAACCTCAAGTATCTAATTGCAGAATTGTAGATGCTTATTCAAGTTAGCAGCATATTGTAAATCTAGGACAATTCATGGTCCACAAACTTGCTTTGGTTGTAGTTTACTATTGGAAACTTTTAGAATATTGTTCTTTTCTTTTCAGCAAATACTCTTAAAGGTTTATTGCTTATTTGTTTTTTCTTTTTATATTGAAACAGCCTTGATAATTTACACCACTGGACAGTGACTAAGACTTTCCACATGAAGACATTGTCATGCTAGACAGTATGGCAGGGATTCAGTGGTGAGCCTGAGCATTTTACATTTCTATTTTTGATCTGGTACATGTAATACAGTTGCAGAAATGTCAGAATTGATTGATCACCTATGGTTCATATATTTTCAACACTTTAAACCTTTGTCATTTGATTCTGAGCTCTAAGAAATGTAGTTATTTATCTATAACTTCTATTGTGTTTTATGCTGTTCTAGTTTTGAAAACTATTTTTAATCTCTGGCTGAACTATATCTCTATTTCTACTATGTCTGTATTTACTGTACTATCTTTTTAATAATGCTTTTCTTTTTCATATCATTTTAGTAAACTGTATTTTAGATATGCTCAGTGATCCATTAATCCTAGGCATACACTTAAGCCTTAAGATTAAATATTATAAGCAAACACACCACCATGCTCATGTTCAAGTCTTAAACTTCAGCACTGTGACTTTGCAGCACATATTCACAGTAGTGAATATGAAGGTTTTTAGTATAATTCATAACTTTTCACAATGTGTTTGAAAGTATTTTGTGAGCAAATGAGTCTAAAGAACATTTAGGCTGCAGAACTGACTGAGCAGAATCTAGTGGCACATGACCAATTATGAAAAGTCAGGGTTGAGTTTTGAGAGAATAGTGCAGAGGGCGTGCGGTCCTTGTGCTCACAGATTAGCGCTATGGAAACCGGGAATATTTCACATAGAGTGTTCTCTGTTCAAGGGAAAAGATGCAACCTGTTTATGCCTGGAATGCAGGAAATGGGTATAGTTAATGCCTGCTGACCTGTGCTATCTGCAGGGCCACCTACACCTAAATTGGCCAGACTATTACCTTTATCTCAATTCCTTCCCCTTTTGAGTTTTATCTTGAGCATGATTTCTCAGTCAATAGAATCATTCTTAGGGGAGATATCACATGCACTTTAGAGATTGATGACCTCTACAATGACCTTGACCAAATAAATCTTCCCCTAAGCCCTTTAGCTATAAAATCCATTATTATGGAAGAGGTCACATGTACTTTGCAAAAGAATTTTGATATACTCTTGCCTTAAGCTTTATAGTGATAATTGTCACTAGGAAATTTTTTTTTCCCAAAGTTTTCCGGTTTAAAAAATATGTCTAAAGTGAACAGCCCAGTGTTAGACTCTAGAAGTTTTAACCAACATCTACTACTGAGATGTGCTGAATAGTACTTTTTCTTAACTTGTGTAGATCATTATTCTGCTGGCCATGGTGTTTGCAGAGAGAGAGTCCCACTGAATAAGAAACAAGAAGAAATTCTCTTGAGAAGATGTCAAATGTTCATATGAGATAAAACATATTACACTATATCTTATTTATCTGGAATGTTATTTATCACATCATGTCTTTTAAAAATTCTGAGGGGACTGAAAAGATGGCTCTGCTGTTAAGAGTACTTGCCGCCCTTTTAGAGATTGTCAGGGGGCTCACAATTGAGTACAACGCTATCTTCAGGGGACCCAGGGACTTCTCCCAGCATCTGTGGGCATCCTCATACATATGTATCTACACACAGACATTCAAGCATACATATTAATAAGTAAATTATAAAAGTAATTTAAAATTCTTCTTTGGATCTCCTTGAATATTTCAACAAGGAAACAGGGTAGAAATACTGTAGAATCTATACGATTCATATTTAGGGAAATGGCTTATCTTTTGAATTTTTCTCAATTACTTTCAAAATAAATACTATTTTTAGATTCATATTTTCCTTTTGAAAACATTTTGCTTACTCTTTAGATGACTGGATATGGCAAAGCTAATATGCAGGCTGATGAGAAGAAATAGAATGGCAGAACAAAGTTTTAGTCATAAGGGAAGAGCTCGAATCTTGGAAAATGGAATATTTATATTACAATTCTAATTCTTTCAGAAGAAAATGTTAAAAATTCACAAATTTGTGTCTGTTTTGTAGGTAGGCAATGTCAGGAGGTAGTCATCACAAAGTAAACATTTCCATTTTTTTTTAGCATCATATAGATGTTGGTTGAAAATGAGAAATGGGAAATATTCTGTTTTAAGACTTATGATTTCTTGATTCCTTTTCTCTGTTGGAACCTAAAGTTCAATTTTTTAAACAAAATAAATTTCTAATTTCTATCTGTATATATCTGCAAGACTGGTTATAAAAATTCACTAACATATTCTATAACTCCGAAAATACAATAGTAAAATTTTAGTTTAACATGAAAAGAAGTTAGAAAAATTTGAAAGCTTCTTAGATCTATTTATTTATTTTTTATAGCTGTGTGAAACATATCATCTACTAGGTGTGCATGTCTGGCAAATTTCTGAGTCCCTGCTCTAAAATAAATTGAATCAGCAGAAACAAGTTAAACACAAATGCTCCACTGAAAAACAGCATCAGTTAACATTGTGAACAGATGATGGCATTTGACAACACAGAGCTTGATGGACACAAAGCATTCAATTATGAATGAAATGTAATCACTGTTTTTCTAAGCATTGCCCAGGACCATCCTGACCTCTGCTCTGGGTTGAGGTTCCAAATATCATAATGAAACTTCCTAACGGAAGGAGATAAATTTAGGTTTCTACTTAGGTCATACCATATTCAGTTACCTATACATGTTTTTCTTTAAATTAAGTGTGTGTGTGTGTGTGTGTGTGTGTGTGTGTGTGTGTGTGTGTGTG
>CABHPR010143814.1:0-22820 GCA_902168415.1 Peromyscus melanophrys | reverse complement strand
GTGTGTGTGTGTGTGTGTGTGTGTGTGTGTGTGTGTGTGTGTGTGTGTGTATGCACTCCTCATGAGCCTGAAGGAGGAAGAAGGCGGCACTGGATCTCCTGGAGCTGTAATTTCAAGCAGGTATGAGCTTTCCTACAGGAGAAATGGGAACCATCTCAGCTCCTCTAAAGAGTGACAGACACTCCTAACTGGTGACCCATATCTCAAGCCCTAACATACATTTTAACACCAATGGAGAAACATGTATCTACATATATTAAATGCCTTGTTAGATCAAAAAATAGATTCCATACAATATACAAAGTTATATAATGGTATTAAATTTCTATGAAAATGGAAGTGACCTAGAACAGTCAAGGCAATTTCAGAGATAAAAATCAAAGAAGAATGACCTTAACTACCTGATCTAAAGACAGCACGATGTGCTTATACGAACAAGGACTATGTGATAGTCACAGAAGGACTGATACATAAGAGGGCAGATCAGACATTCATAATAAAATAGACTCAACAATCTGCAGTAAAATTCACTAAGGAAAAAATCTTTACAACCAATAATAATAGAAATTTATTTTCAGAAAACCAGCAATTTTCTTGTCTACCCTACCCTACCCTATATAACAGCCCAAAACATAAAATGTAGAACTAGCTAGATGGTGGTGACACACGCCATTCATCCCAGCACTCGGGAAGCAGAGCCAGGTGGATCTCTGTGAGACACGGCCAGCCTGGGCTACTAAGTGAGTTCCAGGAAAGACACAAAGCTATATAGAGAAACACTGTCTGGAAAACCAAAAAAAAAAAAAAAAAAATGTAAAACTGCTATAAATTTTGGAAATAAACATGAGATAAATCTCTTTGAAATTGTTTTAAAACACAATTTCCTAAACATGAATCAAAAATTTTAAACACATTAGACATTATTATTTAGTCATAGATTCTAGTGAAGCAGTTACTTGCAAGAGCTTTCTGCAAGAATAATGTTAAGAAAATGAACATGCAGTACACCAAAGAAGAATATATTTGTAAATCAAATATAAATTAAAAGAATCATACAATGTATAAAACACAGTTAAAACTCAATAAGATAACAGAGAACACCACTGTGGAAAGTAATTTTTTAATGTTATATTTCATCAGAATACATTTTAAACTTTGTGCAGTATAACAAAAACCAAAATTTCAACAAATGAACACAAAATAAAATCAAATTAATACACCACTATGTATGTGTAGGAGTGGCTAAAATAAAACAACTGACCTACTTAAATATTGATAAATTTGTGGAATATCTAGAACTCACAGAACTGAACATGTAAAAAAAAAAATCACATGACGACCTTAGAGCAAATATATTGTTTTTCTAATAAATATGTAGTTATCTATGATGTTCCTATTTTACCCTTAGGTATTTCTTGCAGAAATAAAATATAACACAAGTTTTCACAATCAGCATCCACTGTAAGCAAAGTGACAACTATAAAATTCTTCTGCAAGTATACAGATCAATATTGAGATTTTCTTTAAGCCGAATATTATATAGTAGTGAATTAAATATTCACAAAACTACTATTTAAAAGACAGGATGATAAGAAGCAGTTCATAGTGTTTTCTGGGATGACACAAGTTGAATTAATATATTATTTTATATATAATAAGGTTTATATATATATAAAGCTTCCTTTATTTTTTGATTTTTCGAGACAGTGTTTCTCTGTGTAGTTTTGGTCCCTGCCCTGGATCTCACTCTGTAGACCAGGCTGGCCTCGAACTAACAGAGATCCACCTGGATCTGCCTCACCAGTGCTGGGATTAAAAGCGTGTGCTACCACCGCCCGGCTTCATTTTTATATATTAATATATTATAGATATGTCTTAATCTGTCACAAGAGAAAGCAGAGTACAAGACAATATGTTTGAAGATGAGTGTATTTCACAGAGAGAAGAAAGAAGGTTTAAAACATGTGCAGAGAAAGTCTCTGAGCAGTGAAAATATTCACTTTTGTAATAATAGTTAAGATTTCACACTTGAATGCATTTTACTAATTTGCATCATGAATTAATCAGGTTTTATTAGATATAATTCATGTGGTCAAGAACACTTCAAGTAGATAGTTTAAATGTTAATACAGAATATTCTAAGAGCATATGTTTTATTGTTTAGACATTTTCCATGTGTGGATATGAAAATTAAGCATAAACAATCCATATATAAGTCAAAGTGCTATTCCTCCTTTGCAGGGGGTGAGTTAAATACTCAGGGACCACCAAAGAATAGTGACTAGAGCAGTAGGTAACTTGTCCATCTTATCATGCCAGAAATGTCTCCTTTATAGGAATTTATATTGTTCCAAACAAAATCACAGTTTTAAAGGAATTGTAACTTAATTTGAGGTAACTCACATCCTGCTCCATTTCCTAGTTCCACTGCTCAGGGAACAACAATGATGAGAAGACAGAGAGAATTCAAGAACTGGAGGAGAAGGGGGCATGTTGACAAATGCTCTTCTCTGCATATTGGGCATAGATGTTGGACTCAGGATGTACAGCAACAGTGCGTACCTGCTCAAGACCTATACAAGATCAAGCCAGTTAAAAGTCCAGCAGAGACAAGGGGGAACGCAGAGATCCTACATCTAACTGAGGAGCTATTTGCAGCTGATTACTGCTAAAAGTAGAGACTCATTCTTTCTTGTGGGTGGTGATCGTAGAAGGTCTCATGAGCCTACACTCATATACACAAAGACAGAACTGATTACATGGAGTGCTTAAAATTAAAATAACATTTTAAAGAGCACTTTAAGTTGGGAGGGAACTGTGTTGGCAGGAACATATATTGATCCAATTTTAGAATATTAGTATATAAATTTAAATCCCCAAAATTCTTTATGTTAAATATAATTCAAGTAAACAATAAAATACTGAAAGACATACAAATATTCCATAAATATGGGCTACAAAGTTGGCTTGGTAGGTAAGCGAACTTGTTGCGAAAATGCTATAAAGAAGATAGGGAAATGGTTCTGCGGTTAAAGCACTTGATGCACAAGCAAAGCAGAGTCTGTGTGTCCACAAACTTTGTAAATGTTGGCTGGGTTTGGACTGCCCACCTATTCTAGCCTTGGAAGATGGAAGCATGGGATTCACTTAACAAGCTGGCTGTTGTGGCTAGCTGTAAAGTATAAACATTTGGCAGACCTTGTGTCAAGGAATAAAGTAGAATAATGATGGAGAAGAATATCAAATATCCTGCTGTCCAGGTAGGAGGATGGCAAGTTCCAGGCCAGCTAAAGCTACATGGTAAGACTCTGACTCTGAAGAAAACCATTCTCTGTATTTTGTAAAAATGAGAATGTCAGGTATCTCTTTACTCTGCCATTTGCGATCATTTTTTTCAAGTCTGAATTTTGTTCCCAGAAGTTGATCTACATAAACTAACTCAAAGGCTATTTTACCTTCTGACTTTTGGTTTTATTTTGTCAATAAAGAACCTTTCTACAAACAAAACTTTATTTATTTTGGATTTTTCACAGATTTCAGCCATGTTTTGCCTCATATATGAAAAACATCCTTCCCTTAAATGGTTCCTCCTCGTTTTATATAAATATAAATAGATATAGATATAGATAGATAGATAGATAGATAGATAGATAGATAGATAGATATAGAGATATAGAGATATAGAGATAGATACAGATATACAGATATATATATATATAGTTTGATATATATATAGTTATATATAGTTAAATGCAACTATATAGTTAATAGGGTTATAATAGTTCAACTCCTCCATGGCCTCTACTCAGGTTTCTCCTTCCAGGTTCCTGTTCTGCTTGACTCCTGGTCCTGACTTCCTTTAGTGATGAACCATCTTATGGAAGTGCAAGGTGAAATAAACCCTTTCTACCTGAAGTTGCATTTGGTAATGAAATTTCATCACAGGCTTAGAAACCCACATAAAATTACAATGAACCTACATATGCAAGCAGACATCACTGAGTCAAAGTTTCATCTTATGTTAGAGCCACTTCAGTTCTTGTTCATTCCTTAATTGACATATTAGCAATTGCTGAATCTCCAGCACGTTTCCTAGAAGGTGAAAAGGCTACCACATCCCCTTTCTATAATGTTATCTATATTAATTGGTGCCTGTGAAACTTTCTCATTTCAAACATTAACTTTAAAGTCCCAACTTCCCCCTGCTTACTTTTATGGATAGTAAATTGAAATATTTTGATCTATTTCAGTTTCACTTTTTGGGGTCCCGTGTTTGTAAATCAAATAGTTTTGATGAATTTCTGTGAAGTTGTTCAGCTTAATTGTACTGAAAGCATAGACTTGGCAGGGTTTCTTCCTTGTAGGATACTTGAAGCCCCCAATTATGCCCCTCATTAGACTATACCCTGCGATGGAAGCAGAAGTACCAACTGCATATTTTATAACACGCAGAAGGAATGGAATTTTGTGTTATTTTTAAGGAGCTAAATAAACGATTCAATTTAACCTTATTCAGTCAGCATAAAGACCGAAATGGTGTCTCCTTACATTACATGCATTAAAAAGTAAGCATTTGAACTATTAAGAATGGCAGGGGGCACATAAAATCATTCTTCAATAAATTTATTCACTGTTGTTTGACAACTGAATGAATGAAGAAAGAAATTGAAAATGTATGATCTTTATCTTTTATTTAATTTCAAGTCCTGTACTCCACAAAAAAAAAAAAAACTCTGTCTTCAACAAGTCAATTCAAATCTTTCATCATATACCATTTGGTTAGTCACTGATAAGCATCACACTGAGAGAAACTGAAAGATATTTATTCAAGACCTGACTCATCAGGATTTATATATGCAAAGATTTTATTGACCTCAGAGTCAATGGAACTTCAGGCAGAAATTTTGTCTGAGCAAACACAGCTGAATCTGGACCCAAATGAATTAATTTAGTGCCTATCTGCAATATAGATTGGCAGTCTTCCAACATGAATATATTAGTTGTAAGCAGTCTGGTTTCTAAATGTGAAACCAAATTGCTTGCTCCTTCTCCTCTGAAATATAAGAGGGAATATAAATATATTATTAAATGATGCAAAAAACTAGCATAAAATAAGTTAAACAAGGGATTAAATTAAATTTAATATTTAATTTTAGCTTGAAGATTTGAATTATATAAATCTGCATAAAAATCTAGGACCAAATTTGTAGTTCCTAAAGTAAATGAAAGCAGTAGAAAGTTGGAGACATATTATACAAGTCTCCAAGGGACAAGATGTGGAAAGGAAAGGACTTGAAACAGGATATAGAAAAGAAGGTGTGGAATTAAATTGTTCCACAAGGTAGTCTAGGTCACCTGGGTAAAATAGCTGAGATCTAAGATATATTGAGTAGTTGTAATCAGTCACACATCTTCTGAGAACTTTAGTTACACTGCTTAATTTAATAGTCGTTGACCTTGTCAAAGATGTCAAGTTAATATCTCCAAAAGACGAATCATAAAATTAAAGCAAATGAAGGGAGGGAATAACTCAAGTATCTATTGTTAGCTCTTATCAGAGACAACATCTACATCCAAAACATGCTCAGCATTCAGGATATCCAGGAGTATAGGAAACAGCCTATCAATTAGGAGTCAATGTACAACAACTGATGAATTATAGACAGTTTAAAAGTAGAATAACTTTTAACAGCTTATTTTTTTCCAAACCTCTTTCTCAATAAGAAAACCTCTTTGGATAAAGGAAAAAAACTTGTTTATACCTATCTCTTCATTGCTGTGAAGCAAAGAATAAATAACAGCCCCAACCAATTCAAGCAAGCATTTAGATGACCAGATGACTGGACAGATTAGTCAATATGATAATACCATCTTTTTTTCAGTAGTGTGAATGGATTCTCATTAGAATATCTCTATGAAGACATAGCTGGTCTCTTCCTATTTTAATTTATCATGACATTTATTAAATTATGTTTTGCCTTTATATAGAGAGAGTTAAAGGACATTCTTATAGATTTTGTGAATTAATATTTTAAAATATAAATATTTCAGTGCTGAAAGGTTCCATGTCACCAACACATCTGTTATTTTGAAGTCAAAATATGTTCGAGTGTAGGAAACAATGGCAGAGCTTTCTGAAATTATTTATCATGTTTGCCTAAGAAAACATTTGATTGATTATTTGCATCATCCTCTTTTTTATGTTATGAGATTTTTGCTTTAGGTTTTATATATATATACATATATACTTAATATTTAATATATACAATATATATTAAAAATTTATCCTACCAATAACAATTGATACTGATAGAATTATTTTTGTAATTTTTGATAAAGTGTCTAAGAAAATACCTAATAAAAAAGCCAAGCAAAATGTAAGTGATTTTTCTTACTATGAATGTGTCACAATGAAACAGAGTGTGGAAGTCAACCTTCAATACTTAAGACTTAATTTTTGATTTCATGGTGTTAATTAGTATCATAAATTGATAAGTATTCTTTTTCCAAACTCTTAAACAATCTGGATAGAGTGAGAGTTTAATGGTAAAACTTTTGGTGAATCTTCAGTATGATGAACTAGATATCTTGACTGCAGTCCAAAAGAACTCACACCAGTGATAACTGGAGGAAGTGGATTCAGTTAATTTTCTTATGAATGCACATAGAACAGCAAGTGCAAGGAACATGCATTGGGTACCTACAGCAAGAATTTCTATTGGCTTCTAGAAGATTTGGAAGAAACCAATTGTAAGTTTTGCCTGTTGCACAAAATTCTTCTAATGCTAGTATTTTATAATATAAAAAAGACATGCAGATTTATAAACAAATATATGAAGGTGAGAAAATGTATCAAGTTCCGTTGAAAATTCTCCATACAGTGTAATTGCAGTATACATATATGGAATTAAAATCCCAACATCATATAATCAAAGACACCTTACACTAATGCTCACCAAATTGTTAATTAATTATTTCAATGTCAGAGATAGTTAAATTGAGTCAAGAAAATTGATGTTGGGATTTTGTTGTGATTTCTATATTTTTCAGCGGATTTTACATGCCTGGTTATTGTGTTTTCTGGAAAATGTACAGAGGCAAAATTCCAAAGCATCACATGAGAAATAGGGCAAAGGACAGACTGGAGAGGGAAAAAAAATGAGTAACAAACCATGTGATACCTCTGTGCTGAAAATATTCAAGAAAAATGACCTTGAGTTCTCCTTATAAACACTTTAATATCTTTGTTCTATGTTTTTCAAAATCTTTAAAACATAGCAGTAATATTGTAAAGTGTGTTGCCTATGTAGCTATAAAGAACATTTGGGGTGCAAATACCAATTGTCTTGAAACTGTACATCATAATCTTAGAAGAAGTGTGTCTGTGACACGTAACTGCATGCAGACTCAGTGCAGATCCACAAGAGATGGTCCACAAAATTCTGGATCCTTTAAATGTCAGATGTAGTACCATATGTGAATCAAAAATGCCTGCCGTCATAAGCTTTAAACATGGCCCAATGGAAGAAGGTTGATGTCTTCCATATTTAAAAAAAAATTTTTTTTTCTTCTGTCTGATAGTCATTTGCATACTTCATAAATGCATAACTTTGTTTTACTTCTTATAACTCTGTATCCATTGTAATAAAACATTATGTGATATAAAATGTCCATTAATCAATTGCTCTGTCCTCTGCTCTCAGTGTTATTCCCAGAGGCACTCAGCTTTCTCTTTGTCCCTCTCACACATACACACACAGACAAATAAATGAATGAATAAATATTTCTTTTTAAATCTAAGGGAGAAAAGGCCTTCTAAACTCATCAATGTGGGCTCCTCAGCAAGCTGCCATAAATTAGGTAGCTATAAAACTTCACAAATGTATTCCACTGAGTCGTGGATGCTGGGATGTCTAAGAACAGATATTATTATTGTCAATGGCTGTAAGAATGGACTGTCTTTTCACACACAGCTATCTGATGTGTTTTCACTTAGTGAAATACAGGAAAAACCTCTGAGGTCTCTTTTAGAAGGATACATGTTCTCTGCATGGGAATTTTGCTATGGTGATATAATCATCTTCAAGAGTTTTAAGGTAACCATCACACGGAATTTTAGATTTCAACATTGCAAATTGTGAGAGCACACAAATAGACTATGACTCCTTGTGCCCTCGTATACAGTCATCTGACTACCACAAACTAAATGATTACAGCATCTATATGTATAATTGTCCAACAATTTGTATGGTCTTCCCACTGTAAACAGCAGGATCTCTTTCTATCACCTATATGTATGCAATGTTTATGCAAAATAATAAAACTATGTTTTTATTTTAAATTAGGCAAATTTGATTTTGAGATAATTAAATTTTGAGAAAACAAGAATCTAAACATGTACTATCTACTTTCTATTAATAGAAATGACTCAGAATAGTCAATGCAAATAAAACAAGAATAGGGGGACATCTTCCTTGCAAATATCTACACATCAGCTTTATTCATTTTTTTTTAGCATGAAAAGTCAGTGGAAAGGATGTAAAAGAGTGAGAAGAATAGCTCAAGGTTTTGCTGACCCAGCTGTCTGAGGTGCTGTTCTGGTCTGGGCAAATGGATGCTCATCAGGTAGAAAAGACAGTTGCCATAAATCAGAGCCTGTCAGGATCAGGCCCTGGTGTCAAATTGTGTTTATCAGACATGGTTTCAGACCAAAGCCCACGCTGTAGGTTAATACAAAAATTCAGTGCACTATCTATGCACAGTGGGAGCTTAAAAATGAGTACCCAGCTACAGCTATGAACTTTCCAATTTTTTTTGACAGCAGTATGTGAGCTTTTGTTCTGCTCTCAGACCTCGTCTTGTTTCAAGTATTGCCTCGCTTCTTCTAGGTGGCTGTTGCAATTGCTTTCTCTTAATTTCCTCATATGGAACTATATTTCATTTGCTTTTGGGCTTTTTCACATGTTGCTGGGCATTTAGCCAAGGAATCACATACACTAAGCAGACAATCTACCCCTGAGCTCCAGTTCTAGTTTTTATTTGGTACTGCAGATGTTGCCAGTGGAAAGTATGGAATATAAAACAATACATATATGTTATATTTAAAATACTCACATATGCAATTAGGAAAAGACTCATGTTACTGCAATATGATTTCAATCTTTATGTGGCAAAGTACAAAATATTAGTAGGAATAACTCAATAGTAGTGAATACATTAGAGATAATTGCAATTAGGGAATAGATAAATAGTACTATAGTTTACTTAATTAATTAATTAATTAAATTCTAGGTTCCTAGGTTTGTGTAGTTTCAATGCCCTTATATCAAATGAATTTTTTTAAAAAAGTATTATATGCTCATTCTAAAGCACAGTTGAAAAGCAAAGCATCTAAAATAGCTAGAACAATCCTTAAAGTGCATGGGATGACTCAGGTGTGCATGTGTACACACTCACACACACAACAAACATTTGAAGGACTTAGTTTTACATAATTCATGCACTAGTCAAATTAGTGAAATGTTCATATAAGGTTGTAGTGTTTAGTTTTCCTTTCCTGTGTCAAAACATGGAAGAGAAACCACTTAAACAAAGAAGAGTTAACAAGTGATATAGTCCATCAAGGTAGGAAGGAATGTCAGTGAGAACAAGAAATGCCTGGTCAGTTCACAATATGTAGGAAATGAGAAAACTAATGATTTCCCCAGCTAGTTTCCTCTTTTTTGTCCCCTTATGAATCAATGTAGTACACATGACCAGAGAAGAATGCAATCCATATTTTTTCTTTACATGGAAGATAATGTTGTTCAAGTTCCCTTATAGAAGCTTCGGGTGTCTATGTTGATTCTAAATACAGTCAAACTGATAATGCAGATTAATTCTTAGGGATGTCAAATAGATACATGGATATAGATAAATGGATGGGACTGCACAGGTCTGTAATAGATCTCCCTATACATGCAAATTTGAGCATAAACCATGACAACAAGGCCATTAGAAATGGAACACTTGTTCTTTATTTTTTATAAGTGGCATTGGTAAAGCTGAATAGTCATGGGGGAAGCAATATTCTTAACATTTATCTGCTTAAGTATCAATAAACTAAAGACATATATAAATAAATTATGAAATATCAATGAATCAAAAGCATGGAAATAAATTAGAACTATAAAATCTCTATAGTGAAAACATGTAGTTAGTCTGGTTTGGTAAAGTAGTAATTGTAAGTTCTTGTCCAAGATTTATGACTTTACTAGCTTCAGAAATAGGATAGGTTTCTTCCACCAGTTAGGATTTTCCTCCTGTTGAGCATATCTCTAGTCCAAATAGAGAGCTATTAATTAGCACCAAAATAAGCATGACACTACTTTAAAGACACCCTAAGTTTATTGAGCCATGCTGGCTCATAGGTGTTATAACTAGGCACAATTATTGCCTGCCTTCCTGCTTTGTAATATTGCATGCCAACTTCTGATATCAGAAATACTAGTCTTTAGGACAAAATCTTTCAAGTCAGATTGAGTTCATATCTTCAAAATTCTGTGTCCAAAGAGTATGTTCTCTTCAGCTACTGGGACTTACTTTCAACTTCTGGGGGACAAATGAAGCAATAATAATAGCCTATAATATTTTAGAGGCCTCTTGGTCATCCCTAACCAACAACACAAAGAGTGGCTTATTAAGCTCTTGGAGAAAATATTGCCATTCCAAAAGAAAATGTAACCAAAGTCACCACCTAATTGGTTATCTCATACCAAGTTACCAAGTGGTAAGACCTAAAATCATTATATACATATATTGTATACATGTATTATATATGTGTATATAATATGTAAGCATATGTATAATGTATATAATATATGTATGTAAAATGAAAGCCAAGGAGGTCATGAACTTGAGAGAGAATAAGGTGGGTAAATGACATGGATTAAAGGGAGGAAAGAGAATGAGGAAAAATGATATAACTCAATTTCAATTTAATTCTTAAAAAAAAAACTCCTCACAACTTATAGTAACATTATATTTTATATACATGAATTACGAGACAAAGTGGGAAAAACTGTATGTGAAATGTATCATGAAGGGAAGTGAGAGAGATGGTACAGAAAATTGTACTTCGTTATCCTAGAACAGAATAGCAGGTATGATATTTTTAAAAATCCCCATGAATCTACAGTGAGTATTGGCAGTATCTGATTAATGTAGAACAACAGGTTAGAATAGATATTCTGTGATAAAATACATTGAATAGCCAATGAAAGCATGAGGAGTTTGTCCTGCATCATTGGTTTTTAATGAATACAGCATGAAACATCACAATGGAAACAAAAATCATCCAATGTTGCAAAAGTTCACACACATGTGGCACAGCTGAAAGTTGTGTTAAATGTCAAAATGTGTTGTTTGTTCAAGGGTAAATTTTTACAATATTTTTCAAGCATTTTAGTTTACGTAAAATAATATTCAAACACTGGCAACACCTTAACCATGGCAGTTGTAATGGTTTAATGTGAGATATTCTCAACAGTCTGACATGGCTACATACTTGGCCACTAGTTGTTGGTGCTGATTTGTGATGTCATATATCTCTCATGGTACAGGGCCTACCCACCAAACATAAGCAAAGCTTTGAAAAGTAGACCATGGTGGTCTTGTCATGACTCATGGTCTGCTAAGATATGAACAAGTTATATGAAAATTTCCTGTCATCAATAAGCCAAGATGGTTTGACAGAGAAACTTTCCCTGTCATGAAACTGTGAGTCTAAAGTAAGCTCCCATCCTATAAATTGCTTCTGTTATGTGAAAATAAAAGCAACAGACACAGTGGCCAATCACAGGAAGCTGTCTAACATCCATATCAGAAGATTGATATGCAAACTTCAATATGTACAATAAACTGTAATATTTTCCCACATTAACAGAAACAACTTAGAAGGAGGAAATAATCATTGTGTCTGATGGTTTCAGATGATTTTGGTCCATCTTTGTGGATGGCATTGCAGAGCATGTGAATTCAAGGCAGCAGAATACATAACAGAAACTGTGTACAAGACAACAGGACAAAGAAAGCACAAGGAACTAGAAGCCATCTAGAACCTTCAAAATTCAAGCCCTAATGACGTCCTGGCACCAACTGGCCTCCTCTTTCTTTTTTTTTTTTTGTCTTAATTGTTGAATTTTATTTAATTTTTATTTGTTTTATTTATTCTTCTCTCATACATTGCACCCTGGTCGAAGTTTCCCCACACTCCATTCCTCCTAGTTCCTCTTCTGCATACCCTTTCCCCCAGATCTACTCTTCTCCTTCCAAATTAGAAAAAACAATAATTAACCTGTGTTTGACATTTCAAATTCAGACAATCATACCTTCCCAAACTCTAAAAAATATTTTCACTGCTTATGTTGTAAGTAACTCTTAAAAGCATTGTATTGAGCCTCTCAGTACAGGAGCTATTTTGTAGATATATCCATTAGGGCTGGGATCTACAACTCTGAATTTTGATTGGTTGTGGTTTTTGAAGTCAACAGACTCAACAGATGGAGATCTATTGCAAAGAGAAGTTTTCTTAATAAGGGATGAAGTGTATAGGTACATTGATCGATTGTCCATTATTAAATGCTATTCCTGAAAACATGCACACAAGTTACATTTTACAGAATGCCTGGGTAGTATTTAAGAAGATATTTGTATACACATATGCATATATGATGCAGCAACAGTTAATGAATAAAGAGAGCTGAATTTGAAGGAGAGCCAGGAATGGTATATGGAAGGATTAGGAGTGAGGAGAAGAAAAGGGAATATGATAATGTAATTATATTATAATCTCAAAAATAAAAAATTGAAAACTACAAAAAAGAAAAAAAATGCATTATATTCAACAAAATAAATAGACACAGGACAACAAAAAGAACTATGACCTTGTACTACATAAATCAAAGCATAGGGACAGCTGGTGTAAGTTCTGTTACTATAGGGTGGGGAATTGTTACCTGAAGAAGACTGAAACTAGAGAGAGTTTAATAGCGAATCTAAATACTGCATACAGTGTTTTAGATAAATTTTATAATACACCAAAATGAAAATTAACAGGTAAATTTTGCATCACTACTAATATAGTCCCATATTTACCTAGAAAAATGATTCTATGTCTATCATGAATAGACAAGTATGTCCAGCATGCATAAGTTTGAAAACTTGCAAAATTATTTAGATTAATGCAAATAAAAACATCATAGGTTATTGTTTACTAACATTTTGCTAAGATAAGTACATTAACTTATGAATTTAAGGATATATACTTAAGTACATCTGTTTCCTAAATGCATTTTAAATGAATCAGTATGATATAATATGAACTGTTAAATTGTTTATTTTCACTTTAAAGGTTGATTATAATTTCAGAATACCATACTTTTGAGTTATTGAACTGTTTTTGGTTTGCTAAGTTTGCACATGTGTCAAGGATTCATCTGATTTCTCGGCTTTCTCTTAAACCAAGCACTCCACCACAGAATGTACTTCGACGTTGATCAACTTCTTATCACTGAACAACATGAGCTCTGAACGTTTTCATTGAATTTCTTTTTGATAATTTCTTGGTTTACTTATTTTTTCCTTAAAATTTGATATGAAGGACTATTTTCATTTTCTCAAACATGTCTGTTCTGTTGACTTTGTAGATTCCATTATAGTAGTTTAGCATTTCTCTGAAGTCTTTTTCACAATTTAGGAAATGCGTTCTTTTCTTACCATACATTTCTGACATATTGACCCCCAGGTAATTGTTCAGATCTCTATCCTCTGCATTCTTTACATACTTTCTTAGTGATATTATCTGAGTGACATTATCTACTTCCATGGGTTCATCTACACATTGTTGAGATTCCCAAAGCTCTTTGCAGACTTTTCAATTTTAATTTTTAATAGGGTATAGCATTTTGACAATTCCCTAGCTTTCCACAAAGTAGTAGGTGGTTCACTTTTGGGTCAATTTTTATCTTTCCAACCTTTCCTCTTACATGAGCAGTGAATAATGTGGTATAAACCATCGCGGTGGTGAATAAGATGCATACTTTTCGGTAAAGAGGCTCACTCTTGCTCATAGGACATGGAATAGAAGAGAAGGGGTTCACTATTTCAAGCATAGTGCTATAGTGCATCAATTGACTCAGAAGTATAGCATTTTCATTACCTGCTATTGTACAATATGTCCACAGAGTCAAGGTGTGAAATGTTAACTATGAAATACGAAAGTTTTAGAGAATATGTCTTTAATAGGAGAGTGGATTTTGAGGTCCTTACCCTTGTGATTATCATTACTTTGGGAGTGAGATATTGTAGGTGCTACTAACATGTGAAGGGTAGCTAAGTCAAATTCCATTTCTCATATTCTTTCTCACCATGGCATTCTTTCTCCTATGTCATATCATACCCCAAATATCCACTCTAGATATGATCTCTTAGTCTGGGATTTTCCAGACTCCAAAGCCATGTGTCAAACTTGAGTTTCTTACATATTTATTCATTATGTATCCTATATTCTGCCAGCAGGTTTGCCTACACTCCAGAAGATGACATCAGATTGTATTATAGATGATTGAGAACAACCTTGCTGTTGCTGGGAATTAAACTCCGGACCTCTGGGAGTGCAACCAGTGCTCTTAACCTCTGTGCCATCTCTTCAGCTCCCCAAATTTATCTATTTATATATATTTTAAAGGTATAAATGCTCCATCATCATGTATTCCTGCACACCAGAAGAGGGCATCAGATACCCTTATAGACAGTTGTGAGCCACCATGTGGTTGCTAGGAACTAAATTTAGGACCTCTTAGAAGAGCAGTCAGTGCTCTTAACGATTGAGCCATCTCTCCAGACTGAGGTTTTTACATATTATGTAACATGTAATACTCTTCTACAATAGCATCGAACAAAAATAGTCACATTTTGTTTTTGTGTGAGCACTCTCCTCTCTCCTATCTCTCGTTATATTATCACACTGTTTACACTTCAGAAAAAGTGCCTTGTTTCTTGTCTGTCTTGTCATCAGTTATTGTAGAAAAGCAAATCAAGACCGAATAATTGTATAAAAAAAGAACTGAAAATGTGGTTTATGCTTAATGACAAACTAAGAGGATTCTTAGTACTCTTTATATATATTCGTCTCCATCTGTACATTCCTCCTCTGAATCCATCCTTCTCCTCTTCCTCATTGAACGAGCAAATTTAAAAGGTCATATGTGCCAGAACCAAGGTCTTTATTTCTAGGCTTCATAAAGAGAATCAGCAATCTGAGATGGTTTTTAGTGGGAAAATTATCATTGTGAAATTACATCATTTAAAGAATAGGAATAGATATCCTCATTGTAATGAAAATTAATACCAAAACCAGAGCTTTCCAGGGTAATTCTCAGACTGACACCATGTTAAGGGTACTGACCATAGTTGGTTGCAAGAGATACTTTGGTTGTTTGTGTGTCACGTCTCCCACGGGAAGACTGACAATTGTCAGTACACTCATCCATCTATTTACATCCATTGGAGAAGGTAAAACTAGGCATAATGCTCTCATGGTTCCAAAGCCAAGCTCTTGGGACAAAAATCAAGATTTAATTGCAAACAATATTCATGTTTGTAGGCAACATCTATCACCACCAATGTCTAAGTAGATACTAGATTGGTACAAATCTACAAACTTGTTTGGTCAATGAGGATACTTAAAAGCCAAGATTATAGGAATTATGCCAATGTTTTATTATGTGGCTGTTATTTTCACTAAACAAAATAATTTAAAGTAACAGAATATGAAATAGAAAAACAAAAGGAAGCAGAGAATAATAAAAGAAACATATTATTTCCACCATGGATATTACACAAACAGAAACCAATATTGCCATCTGGGTACCAACACAGAGCCAAGAAATTCTACACACAAAAATCAGGTTTTTAGATCTGATGGTCTCATGCCAGCACAGATTCAGCAAACCATTACCAGTCAGACATAAAAGACTTGATGAGTACAGCATGCAATCACAGACAGGCTTCCATGGAGACAGTCTTTGTCACAGTGCAGACGCTGTCACAGTGCATCCCTCAGGAAAATGAAGGCTATCCAAATGAGAACAAATGGGAGCCTTTTATCAAGAACTTTCTATAGTGAGAGAGTTAGTGTGTGATTCTTAGAATTTCAAAGCCAGCAAGGGAATAGGAAAGCTTTGAATGAAAACGTTGAGTATATACTGACTCTATTTGGAGGTGTCAGTTCAGGAAGCTGAACAATAAAGTAGTAATGTGATATCTCAATGTGGGTTTTTAATGTTTCCTGGGTCATGCTTCTTTTATTCAGTTGTGAAGCTCAAACCCAAAGCCTGTGCATGTTATGTTAGTTCTCCAACATCCCTAACCATCGATAATCCCATATTGGAAATAGGGCAAAATTATTAAAAGTTGGAAATTATTTTACAACTTGGAACTATTCTATAATGTTTGAGGATGATTTCTGAAAACATTGTAGTCAGGATTTTGTGTGTCTAAGCTTTCTACCATTGGCTCTGAAAGACTTTTGGTAGAGCTGGCTTCATAACTGGATCTTAGGGAAGATCATGGGAAAGGCCTTCCCTCGAATCTATGGCTTCTGTCAATCCTGATACTTGGGGATATGTAGCACATGGTAAGAGAAGTGAACTCAAAGCTACACAGAGAAACCCTGTCTCGAAAAACCAAAAAAAAAAAAAAAAAAAAAAAAGAGAAGTGAACTCTGTGTGTATCCTACTTATGTTGAGATGAGTTCCATGAGAAATAATAATGCAGTGTAGAAAAAAGTATTGCTTGTATTGATAAACATAAAAGTGGCCAAAAGCATTATAGAAAGGGTGACCTAAGGTCTCACATATGTATGTCCTTCTCCACCTATATACTGAGGAAATGTCCAGAAAATTGTTGCTTATTTGATGATTAGTTCCCCATAAAAAGTGAGCTGATAGTACAAATGCAGAAACCTCTTGTTTGTAGGTTTGATACCTAGAAATTTCACAGCAAAACAACCTTAACTAAAGTGCATGACATCCTCTACAATGCTGAACCTGAGATGTTTAACTCAAACATATAATTTACCTTCCACTTTTGTGTTACTTTGACCATTTTCAACTCACCCCCAATTTCCAAGATCCCCTACCCACCCAATTCAGAGACCTCTTTTCTCTTTTGTTAGTTACACCATTGAAGTCTAATTTATGCTGCATATGTATTTTGAAATGTAACCTTCCACCAGAGCATAATCTACTTACCAGGGGCTAAATTCTTGAATAAAACCAACAATAACACACACACACACACACACACACACACACACACACACACACACACATACAAACACACATACAGCACATGCACACATGCACACATACATACATAAGCATATATGTGTGAATATTCCTTTTTGTGTATACACATATGTGTGTATACATAGACATATGTGTAAACATATGCACATACATATATGCATATATGTATGCATATATATTAACATATATACATTATGAAAACTTCTAATGCATATATTAGGAAACTTCTAGAATAATAGGTTTTGATATGTTTTTTTGGAAATAGTTTTAGTTTTATTTATCATTCTCCAAATTTCTTCCTCTATACTGCTATGTCATTTTCACCCTCAATTAACTCTTCCTGTTCCAACTGGCTTTGTATTTAACATTTTAACTGCAGTTATTGTGTTTATATGATAACATTAGAAAATAAAAAACTTAAGACTTACATTTTCCATCCTTAGGCCTTATGAGTCCTTAATGGGACCATAGACATAGGGTAAAGGAATGCAGGCAGAAGAATGGATACAGAAAATGTGGTAAATTTACATAATGATGTATTACTCAGCTTTTAAAAACAATGACATCATGAAATTTGGAGGCAAATGGATGGAACTAGAAAAAAATCATATTGAGTGAGGTAACCCAGACCCAGAAAAACAAGCATAGTATGTACTCACTTGTAAGTACATTAGCTGTTAAGTAAAAGATAATCATTTTATAATCCACAGATCCAGAGAGGCTAAGTAACAAGAAAGACTCAAAGGGGAAACATGGATCTTTCTAGGAAGAGGAATTGGAATAGATTTTGGTGATGGACAGCTGGCTGATAAGGGTGGGAACAGGAGGGATCAGGCTGGGAGTAGGAGGAATGGAGAGAGAGAGTATTAGTAGAGACAATCTAAATTAGGGGACATCTGGGCAGAGATGTGGAAACCTAGTACAGGGGAAATTCCCTGTAATCTTCAAGAGTGACCCTACTGGAGACTCCCAGCAATGCAGAAATGGAACCTGAACCTGCCATCTTCTGTAACCAGGCAAAATGGGACTGGGACACCAACTCAGCCACAAAAACCTTTGACCTACCATTTTTCTGCCTGCAAGATGTGCAGGGGCGATGCTGGCAAAACACTTGTGGGAGCGGACAACCAATGGGTCGTACAAATTGAGACCCATGACAAGAGGGAGCTCACGTTTGACACTACCTGTATGGATAAGAACCAGAAGCTGGAAAGCCCAGAGACCCAGTACAGAAATACACACAACTGGAAAAAATCAACAAAATGATTTCTAATGATATTCTGCTATACTCATAGATTGGTGCCTAGCCCAAATGTCGTGAGAGAGTTATCATCCAGCCACTGATGGGAACAAATTCAGAGAGCCACAGTCAAACACTAGACAGAGCCAGGGAAACCCCACAGAAGATTTGGGATGGGGGACTACAGCAGCCAGAGTGGTCAAGGATACCACAAGAACACAGCCCAATTTCTGATGAGACATAAAAAAGATGTGGTGCAGGGGGGAGGGACTAGGTCCAGCCCCAACTTGGTATGCCAGTTGGTGTTGACTACCCAAGGGAGGACTTGCCCCTTATAAGAAGTAAATGGGGGATAGGATTGAGGGGCAGTGGGAGGGTAAATGGGAGAAGGAGAGGGAGGGGGAACAGTGATTGGTTTGTAGAATGAATTTTTTTTAAAAATAAAAAAATAAGGATTCACCTGTAAGCTGGCTTTTGGAGCCCATTACTTATGGTAGGATGCCTTGTTCAGCTTTGATGCAGAGGGAAGGGCTTGGTCCTGCCTCAACTAATGTACCAGGCTTTACTGACTCCTCATGGGGGTCTTATCTTTTTGGAGGAGGAGATGAGGGGTGTGTTGGAGGGGGAGGCTGGGGGGAAGCAAGATGAGGGATGAGAGGGGGATCTGTGGTTGATATGTAAAATAAAAAAATTCTTAAATAAAAATGAATGCACATGGCAATTGTGTAACATTCCTATATCATGAGACACTTGAGGAATTTGGAGTATTTTAATTATACAGTATACTGGCCATTAGTAGGAAATGGGGAAGTGATTGCTATTATGCTTTGTCTCACTTTTTCCCCAGATCAAAGAACTGTTCCTGTATTTCTATTAGGGAATTCTTTTCAGTCACATAAGAAGAACAAAAATCCACCAAAGACAAAGAAAATTTATTTATCTTGCTTGATCTTACATTTAGAATTCTGAAATTTCTGAATAAGACATGAATTAAAAGTTTTCAAAAGAGATTTCACATACTCATTACATACACATACCCTTGACGAATGGCCTGGAATTCACTTCAAAAATAACGCTTATCTAGTTTTGGTTCTTCAGAAGAGACATGACACAGAAAATTCAATTAGCTGTTGGTTGCTAATGTGACTAGACCAGGGCTTTCATAGAGTAAAGACATATCCTCAGTCTTTTTCTATTTTAGCTATAAATTCTCCCATGAAGTATATACTTCTTTATTATATAATTTTTAGATGCTATATTCTTTATAACTTACATTTGCTCTGAATTCTTGACTTTACAATTACTTTCACCATCTTAATATCTTAAATTTTCCCAAGATGAAATATGTCTACAAAGAAGGACTGACTTTATTTAGTCCTTAATTCTCTTGACCCCTGGAAGAGGTGAGTAGTGGTCCTTGATTGGTATTCTCACACAACACTCAATCCAATGGGCTATAAGATTTAATTTCTAGTATTTATTAAAAATTATATACATTTTGTTTTTTCTGTCTCTACTGTCCTAAGCTTAAGCTATATTATTTCTTAATGACTATCATAACATTTTCTTAATTTGAGAGAAGGATTTGAAATCACTTGTGCCCATGAATTAGAGAACAGTGTAGACAACATAAAGAATTTTCATTTCAAAAATGGGTTGAAAGAAAGAAAAAACAGTAGGAAGAAATGAAAGAAAGAAATAATGCAGGCAGAGAAAAAGAGAAACCAATTAACATGTATTTTGAGCATTATCTCTTTTCATCTTTAGACAACTGACTACATAACTCCATTGTCAACTGCATACTTGGAGTTTCCCAGTTAAAGATACCATGGGATAACACATTAGCACAGAGCATGATAAATACACTGCTGATTTGCTAACAACGTCATCTTAATATTTAAAATTGAAAAGCTACATTGACATGAATAATTTATATATATATACATATATATATATATATCACATTCCCCATTACTCTCTTGATCAATTGTCATGAATTACATATATATGTATATATATCTATACATATATATATATATATATATATATATCTTAAACAATTTATGGCATTTTTAATTTAACTAAGTATATTCATTTTCATGGATACATCCCAAACATTATATCAAATAACAGAATGATAAATCAAACTTTAAATTAGCAATAAATCCGTATTAGTCTTCTCATCATTTCTTTTGTCAAAGAACACAATTTTCTGTAAATGAAATGGCTGTTCTTAAGTTCTTTTCAACAACTTTCATATTTATTAAAGTATCAAAAATAACCAAGAAACATATACAATAAAAATGCACAAATAAAAATCAAAATTATACTCAATTTAGATAGTAAATGTATATATATTTTAAATAATCTCACACCTTCATATCTAAAATCACGCATTATAGAACACTTACATGTCATTCCCAAAGTAGTATTTTTTACTGAGACAAGAAACCATCAGACATGATCTAGTTAATGTTTTTGAGTGAGTTAAACCTAATGAGCTATATAAATATCAATGTAGACATTTGAATTGTTTCAAGGAACCAATATAGCATTTGATTTAAATTCTTTTGAAAACAATACATCAAGCTTTGAAGTAAAAAAGAAGAGACATATACTATAATAAAAGATACAGTTAGAATACCTAAATAAATAATAGTAAAATAAAGCAAACACAGAAATCACTCAATATAAAACAAAATGGACACATGTCAAAATGAGGGACTGGAGAGATGATTTAGTGATTAAGAGTACTTACTACTCTTGCAGAGAACATGAGTTCACTCCCTAGCATCAATAGAGGATAGCTCACAACTGCCAAAACTCCAGTGTCAAGGCATCCAAGGCCCTTGCATAACCTCTTCAGTCACTGTATAAATATGGTATACACAGATTCACTCAGTTACACACATGTATGCAGTTAATAAATAAATCTAATAACTTCTCATACTCACCACATCAAAGTGACTTAACACTAGTAACGTTGTATTGAAGTTTTCAAAAATTATGAAATTATTTAAAATGTAGCTTTCATCAGATGCCATTTTAAAACAGCCACAATGGAGCAATCTTCATCATAATGATATGCCAAAGGATAGCATGAAAAAAATCATCAAATATTTACAATAGATATCATTGAAATAAAATGAATCTAGTAATCTAGGGGTCTACAGATGTTTGTCTTTATCTATCTACATGTCTCTAGGTTTTTAACATCATCATACTGCATTCACAAAGCTTAGTGAATTGTCTTAGTTTATTTGCTAGAGGGATAAACACACTGACCAAAAGCAACTGGCTACAGTCCCTCACTAAAGAAATTCAAGGCAGGAACTCAAGACAGTAACTTAGAGGCTAGAATTGAAGTAGAAATTAAGGGAGAGTGCTGCTTACTGCCCTAATCTCCATGGATACTTAGCCTGATTTATTATAGCACCACCCTAGGTAAGGCACCACCCATAGTGAGCTGAATTCTGTCACATCAACCACTGTGGAGGTTTGAAAGAAAATGGCTCCCATGGGGAGTAGCATTATTAGGAGGTGTGACTTTGTTGAAGAAGGTGTGCCCTTTTTGAAGGAAGTATGTCACTGTGGGGTGGGTTCTGAGGTCTCCTATGCTCAAGCTACACTCAGTTTGGAATAAAGTTCACTTTCTGTTGCCTGAAAGTCCAGATTTAGAAACCTCAGTTCCTTCTCTAGCACCGTGTCTTCCTTCACATAGCCAAGTCCTGCCATGATGATGATAGACTAAAGCTCTAAAATTGTAAACCACCCATAATTAAATGATATTCTTTGGTAGAGTTGCTGTGGTCATGGTGTCTCTTCACACCAATAGAAACCCTAGGTAACACAAGTTGGTACTAGGGACTGGGGTATTGCTCTGATAGGTCTGACCAAATTTTGATGTTTTGTTTGTTTGTTTGAGGAATATGGATTTTTGTGATCATGGATTAGAAAATCAGTTGAAGACTTTAAATGGTGGTTAATGGGCCATCCTTGTGGGAACATTGCAGTGGGTAGCTGTTTCAGCTTTGACCTGAAAGTACTACCCCTAGTGATGTAACGGCCCTACCTACCTATGACATGCCCCTGGGGTGGGGCCGAGACAGAGCCTTTAAAACCCAAGATCTGGATGTGCTGGCTCTCCTGGTTCCTGGTGATCCTGGATGCTGGAAAACAGACAGAGTCAGAGTTCTCTAGAGAGTTCTGCTGGACTGCACCTCACCTCTCCC
>CABHPR010143813.1:0-18587 GCA_902168415.1 Peromyscus melanophrys | reverse complement strand
ACACACACACACACACACACACACACACACACACACACACACACACACATTCACCTCAAAACCAAGAAAAGAAAAAAAAGTAGTGTTCACTGTTATCAAAGACAAAGAGAATTTGGTTCCTTCAAAAATGAAATATGAAGGAGCTGAGTGCAGCTTAGTCATAGAGCAACTGACTGCCATCTATGAAGATGTATGTATGCCGGCTTAACACGAAAATACCATTTGACCCAGCAATTACACACATACACACGCATACACGCACACCAAAAATTAAAAACAGGAACTCAGATAGCTGTATATTCATGTTCATAAGAGTACTATTCATAGTAGCCAAAAGATAGAAGCAGTCTAAATTTCCATTATGAAGCAGCATAGTAGGGTCTGCCCATATAATGGTGTATTACTCAGCTATGAAAAACATGCTGAGTGAAAAATACCAGACACAAAGCCACTCAGTGTGCTATCGTTTTTGTGAATGTCCAGAACAGACAATTCCACAGAACAAAGCATATTAGAAGCTCTCAGGGCCAGAAGGAATGATAGTGACTGCTAATGGGAATGAGGGCTTCTTTTGTGGTGATCAAAATGTTCTGGAACTAGATTGTTGTAACGATTGAACAACACTGTGAATGTGCAAAGTGTCTCTGAATTGTTCACTTTCAAATAACAAATTTTATGTGATGTGAATTTTATCTTAATTGAAAAAACAACAATCTAAACCCAACAACCCCCTCACCAACAGCACAGGAAGTTCTTTGAAGCACAGAAGCTAATCTGGTCATTTCCACTGGGCAGGCCTGTGACCCTCTGAACTGTGGCCACCCCTCTTCTGTTTTCTCCTAGCACCATCCTGCTGTACCACATCATGGCGTGGGGCCTGGCTGTGCTGCTCTGTGTGGAGGGGGCAGTCATGCTTTACTACCCTTCTGTGTCCAGGTAAGCCAGGTCACCCAGCAATATAGTGCCTAGATCCCTGGTCTGTTGTATGTCTCTAATAGGGAATGAAAAGCTGTATAGATAAATCCAACTGGAAAAAATAAGGGACCTAGGCAAGGTAACTCAGTGGTAGAGGAATTTCCAACATGCTTGATGTCCTGAGATCCATCCCCTCCCTGCAAATGGAGATATTTATAAAGCCTCAAGGCCTAAGGATGAACACTCTAAATTTAAGTAGAAAACAGACAGAGATAAACAGTGTCTCAGCTGGGCGGTGGTGGTGCATGCCTTTAATCCCAGCACTTGGGAGGCAGAGACAGGCGGATCTCTATGAGTTCGAGGCCAGCCTGGACTACCAAGCGAGTTCCAGGAAAGGCGCAAAGCTACACAGAGAAACCCTGTCTCGAAAAACCAAAAAAAAAAAAAAAAAAGAAGAAAAAAAAAGAAAAAAAAAAAAAAAAAAAAAAAAAAAAAAAAAAAAGAAAAACCAAAAAAAAAACAAAAACAAAAAAAACCAGTGTCTCTGTGATTTTAGGAATGGGTAAACCAGGGCTCAGCACAGCAGAACCCTCCTGACAAATCTTACCCTTTGCCTATGTTTATGAATATAGTTTTATTGGAACACAACTATACTTGTTTATGTGCTGTCTGCAGCTGCCTTTGCTTTACAGAGACAGAATTCAGAAGTTCCAACAGAGACCATGAAGTTGAAATATATGAACCATCTGTCTCTATACAGTATAAGTTTGCTGACCCATAGTGTAGAACTTTTTTTGACTACTTTCAGTTCCTTTGTTGGATATCTGTCTCCACTTTGGTATTGCATTGTTTATTAATTTACTTTTCTGTTGCTATGATAAAACACCATGACTAAAGTTTAAAGAAGGGAGAGTTTACGTGGGCTTGCACTTCCAGAGAGATTAAGAGTCTATCATGACAGGGAGGTGTGACAACAAGTGGCAGCCATAAGAGTCTATCATGACAGGGAGGTGTGACAACAAGTGGCAGCCATGGTTGCGGGATCAGGAAGCTGAGAGATCACATCTTCAACCACAAACACAAAACTAAGAGAGTGAACAGGAAGTAGAGCAAGGCTATAAACTCTCAGTGACATATTCTACAGCAAGACTGCACCACCTCCCAAACAACACTACTAACTGGGGACCAACTGTTCAAATACCTGAGCCTGTTGGGGACATTTCTCATTTACACCATTACACCTTGCCAACTATGAGTGTTCTCAGGGAGTTCAGTGCAGGTCCACTGTATATTCTGCTTTCTGGAGAACTTATAAAGGGCAGACAACAGTGTTATAGCTATTGTAGAATACACTTGGAAAGTGCTTTCTTTTTTCATGTGGTTCCCTCTGGGACCTGGAAATTTCCAGAAAACAATTTGAGCCCATGAGTTTCATTGATTCGGGGCTTGCAAGGAGTCTCTGGGTGCCCAAATGCCTTTGACAGATGGCTTGGATTTAAAATCTTGATGCATGATTATCTCTTAGTTCTGTGCTACCCATTGTAACATGAATTTTAAAAGGTCTTATGATAAAAAAAAAACCATAACCAGATATTGGGGTGAAAGCTGAAAGATCAGAGAAGCAGAACAGCCAGCCACTAACTTGCCTTAATGAAATCCTCAGCCTCAAGAGAGCAAGTTCCTGTTTCCTCATGCCTTATATAACTTTCTGTGTCCTGCTTCCTGAAGTTAAAGGCGTGTGTTACCACTGCCCGGTAAGAATTATCAGCAGCCATTTTCTTCTCTTAAATCATGTGTGTATTAGCTGATAATTCTTACCTTTTTTTTGGATTAAAAAAATTTTTCTTTCTTTCTTTTTTTTTTTTTTGGTTTTTCGAGACAGGGTTTCTCTGTGTAGCTTTGCATCTTTCCTGGAACTCACTTGGTAGCCCAGAGATCCATCTGGCTCTGCCTCCCGAGTGCTGGGATTAAAGGTGTGCGCCACCACCGCCCGGCTAAAAATATTTTATTTATATCAGTATATTGCCTGCATGTATGTATGTGCACCATGTGTGTGCCTGGTGCCAGAGGAGGTCTGAAGAGGGCACAGGATCCTCTGATGATTGTGATGTATGAGTGTTGGGAACTGAACCCAGGTCTTCTGCAAGAGCAGCAAGTGCTCTCAACCTCTGAGCCATTTCTCAGCTTCAGTTCCTATCTTTGTAACACGAGTGCATGGCCTTTCACTACATCTTAAGGTAACCAATGATTTCTGTGATTAATTTGTAGAAATCATTATTAGTTGCCCTGAAAAGAATAACTTCTGTGACTTTTGTTATCCATGATAATGAAAACCTATTTAATTAAAAAATTTTTTTTTTAGGCAGGGTCTCTCTATTAGATAGTGCTGGCTGTCCTGGAACTTGCTATATAGACTAGGCTGGCCTCGAACTCAGAGATCCAATTGCCTCTGACTCCCGAATGCTGGGATTAAAGGCATGCACCACTACACCCACTTTATTTTAAATCTTAAACTTCTACATTCTGAGATTCTGAGTTGCTCAGGGATATGGAGTGGATCATATTATGTTACTGGGCAAGGCCATGTAGCAAGTACTCAAAGCTCTGTACTTAAATAGGTGCCTTTGTCTCCTCTTCCACATGAATTGTGTGCTTTTTCCTTGAAGGGACCCAGTGCAGAGAACTTACCACTCCAGAAGGCTTTTTTCCATCCTATGTTTCCCTAGCAGGCCTTAAAAGGGTTCCCCCAGTGAAATGCTCTATCACTCTTTCCATATATGAGACAGGAACATGATCCATCTCCTTCACCATCCTGTAATGCATTACTTGTTTTCACACAAGAGAAATGAGTCATATTTCCTTTGGACACAGTCAGAAGCAGATTGATGTATTTCCCTCCCCTCTATTTTCTTATCTCAGCTTCCAGGTAAGTGGGCCATCTCATCTGAAGCATTTTTTTTGAAGGAGAATGTTTTGATATTCCTCTTTTAAGGTGTGAGAGGGGCCTGGACCATGCTATCCCTCATTATGTCACCACGTACTTGCCACTACTGCTTGTCCTTGTGGCCAACCCTATCCTGTTTCACAAGACAGTGACTGCAGGTAAATCTTGGGGGAATTACTCTTGGTATATGGACACTAAGTACATCTGCATGCCTTGGACTCACATAAAAAATACAGCTGTTTCCTCTGGAATTACATACCACAACTGACCTTATTTATCATTTTTTAAAAACATGAACAGAATAGTTGGACAAACTGACCATGTTTAATAAGTGAAAATGTGAAAGTCTATTTACCTGTTTGCTATACAGGGTTTGTGTTGATATTTGTTTAGCTAAAGACCATCAGTTTTGGTTGAGGCTTCACTTCTGTGCTGGGCTCCTCCAGAGTCTGCCTTTAGTATGGAGGGCCTGCAGGTGATTTTGTAAAATTGTAGAGGCCACATAGAAGTAGATAGAGCAAGAGGCAGATAAGGGAAGGGATGAGGTATGGATTCAGAGTATAGTCATTCCTGTGCACTCACTTGACCTATGCATTTTTTCAGATGTACAGGAAACAGGAAGTGGAACACAGGAAATGAATTCATTGCAATGGTAATATCTAGAAGAGAGGGAGATAGTGAGTCATCAGAGGGACATACCTCTTACAGCTAGGATTAGGGACCTGTGTCTCAGCCTTACCGTCTCCTCAAGTGACCATGACTTGAAGCGAGTGCCTATCTGTCTCATGCTTCTGTGTATCTCTTGGGTAGAATGTGAATTAAGGCATTTGCACATTGGCCTTCACAGAAAGGTCATTTAAGAGTCAGCAGTTGTTTGTAGAAATTTCTAAAGAGAGTATTTAAAGTCTCTATCATTAGTAATAAACTATTGATGCTTTAGATGCATCTTTTCCTAGCTGCTTTTAGATATAGTGCATTAAATACTATACTTTTTTATGCTATAGTATCAACAGTTGGTTAAGCTGAAAAATTTATTTATTTACTATATTTATGTGTATGTGTGTGTGCCTCCCTGAGTTTATATGCATTACATATCTGTAGAGGCCAAAAGAGGGTGTCAGATTCCCTGAAACTGAAGTTACAGATGGTTGTGAACTGTCGTGTGGTTGCTGGGAACCAAACTCCAATCTTCTGTAAGAGCAGGAAGTGCTTTTAACCACTGAGGCATCTCTCTCCAGCTCTTGCTTGTAGAATTAAAATAATCTTTTAAAAGTATATTATTGATAGAATTTCTTGTCTTTGATGAATTTTTTCTTAACTGCTTTTAAATATAGGATTTTTTGTTTTAAAAATTACACACAAATAGTGTTTGTTTGTTTTTTTTTTTTTTTGGCAAAACAGTGGAAATGCCTTGGCCAAACACTATAATGTTTCAGTGGTTATATCTGTGTAGAGGTACCAAGGGTCATTAATTCTTCTCTAAACATATATTCTAACTTGTCTTTAAGGAGAATTGTTAAATTTTTCAATATACTAAAATAATAAGTGTATATTATTTTAGAATGGACAAAACAAGCCTTTTAAAACACAGTACTTGAATGAATTCCTAATAAAATCAAGAGTTCAGTGAAAAAATGATCAGTGTTAATTTTTCAGTTGTGACAAAAATCCTGCATTTGTGCGTGATGTTAACACTGGGAGAAGCTAGGAGAAGCTTTAGTCGTGTAGCAATTCTCTGGGCTCAGTAAGTTAAACAGACATAGAGTTCAGTGGTAGAGCACTTGCCTAGCATGCATGAGGCCCTAAGTTTCATTCCAAATATCACACAAATAAAAGGTTATTTCAAAGTATAAGTTTCTATGTATGTGTGTGTATATATGTGTACATGCACATGTGTATACCTTGGTATCTGTGAGGACTTCAGGTGCAACACTGTAATGGGCTTTGCCTCATGCCCTTCTGGCTATGTGTAAGAGTTCATATCTGCTTCGATTTTCTTCTCTATTATGGAGTTAATGTAAGTCATGAATGTTGTCTGACATTCCTCTACACCCCCACAGTGGCCTCTTTACTGAAAGGAAGAAAGGGTGTTTACACAGAGAACGAGAGACTGATGGGAGCCGTGATCAAGACCCGGTTTTTCAAAATAATGCTGGTGTTGATTGCATGGTAACCTTTCTTCTAGTATTTTTATTGTTGGTTGTGTTAGTGGGAAGGATATGCCAACTTGTCATTTTACTTTTCCAAATGTGACTTGAGTGTTCCAATGGAAAGAATCTGGAAGGGAAATCTTTGAGACAATGCAAGGTATTCCCTAAAGGAATGAACAAAACACAGGTCAGCAAATCCAGAACTCATATATTTTTATAAAACCTTTATGACGATTATGTACCAAACCCTGAGAATAAGAAGCTAAGTGTTCAAGTTTTTGTTTTGTTTTTTAAAGACAGAGTCAGCCAGTTTTTCTTTTCTTTTCTCTCCTCCTCCTCTTCTCTCTATTTTATTATTGCTTGAGACAATGTCTCACTATATACCCCTAGCTGACCCAGAACATGTTATGTAGGCCCAGGTGGCCTTGAATTTTCAGTGATTCCTATGCCTCTGTCTTCCAGGTGCTGGGATTGCAGGCATGTACTGCCATGCCCAGCTATATGTTCAGTTTTCAATTTTTTTTTTCGAGACAGGGTTTCTCTGTGTAGCTTTGCGCCTTTCCTGGATCTCGCTCTGTAGACCAGGCTGGCCTCGAACTCACAAAGATCCGCCTTGCTCTGCCTCCTGAGTGCTAGGATTAAAGGCATGCGCCACCACCGCCCAGCTCAGTTTTCAAATATTAAGCCATATGCACCTGATATTTCGTCTCATTGCTGGGCTAACCAAAATAAAGGGACAGTCATGCTTTTTATTTTATGTATATAAGTATTTGGCTTGTGTGGAAGTGTATGTACTATGTGTGTGTTTGGTGCCCATGGAGACCAGGAGAGGATGTCCAGATTCCCTTGGAGTTACCATTTTGTTTTCGTTTTTAAAGACAGAGACAGGGTCTTATGAAGTTGCTCTGGTTAGCCTGGAACTCACAGAGATATGCCTGCCTCTGAAGTGCTGAGATTAAAGACATGTGCCACTGTGCCCAGCAGGTACAGACATTTGTGATCTATCTTGTGGGTGCTAGGAACTGAACCTAGATCCTCTGCAAGAACAGCAAGTGCTTTTGACTGATGAGTCATCTTCCTATGCCCTGGCTGTGTTTTATGAGTGTGCCCATCTGTCTTACTCTTGTCCCCACAAGTCCTGTGTCTTTAGGGAAAGGGTCAAGGCCCATCTTCAGTGTAAAGGCTCAGCTCACTCACTGGTGGGTAGAGAAGAAGCTGAGCAACTATCCCCTTTTGTGCCCGCCATTGCACAAATATTTGTGGTGGATGCTTTGAAAGCATGTAGCAAATCGAATGTAAAAAGATTCTATCCAAGAAGAAGACATCATGGGAGTGGGAAGAGGCAGGGTGCTGGGGAAGCTCTCAGGAATCCACAGGGATGATCCCACCTTGGACTGCTGGCAGTGATTGAGGGGGTGCCTGGACTGGTGTACTCTGGTGACTGGTCTAGTGAATACCCTAACTATCATCATAGAGCCTTTATCCAGTGACTGATGGAGGCAGATGCGGAGATCCGCAGCTGGGCGCCAGGCTGAGCTCCATGAATCCAGTCGATGGGAGAGAGGAGGGATTCTGAGGGCAGGGGACTTCCAGATCATGATGGGAAGACATGCAGAAATGACTAGCCACACTGGTGGAGACCCATGAACTGTGGACTAGTGGCTGTGGAGCCCCCATGGGACTGGACTAGGCCCTCTGGTTACAAGAGACAATTGTTTAGCCGGAACTGTTTGGGGGACACCTGGCTGGGGGATTGGGATCCATCTCTGGTGCATGGGCAGGCTTTTGGGAGCCTGGTGCCTGCGGTGTGGCACCTTGTGCAGCCTTGGTGTGGCAGGGAGGGGCTTGGACCTGCCTCGGCTCGATGTGCCAGGCTCTGCTGACTCCCCATAGGAGACCTTGATTTGGAGGATGTGGGGATGGGGGGTAGCTGGGGAGGGAGGGCTGAGGGGTGGGAGGGGGAGGAGGGGGGATCTGTGGGTGGTATGTAGGGTAAATAGAAAATTTCTTAATAAGAAAAAAAAGAAAAAAAAGATTCTATCCAAACAGTAATGAATCAGTACCATACAGAACATGTCAACTCTTTGTAGTATTAATTCTCCTGGCATGAGGACATTTCTTTAAATGCCCTCCGAGGAGAGGCCTAAATTATCTACTGCTTGTCATCCATTCACCTTGTTATTTTACATTCCAGGGACCTACCAAGACTGACATTTTAAAATTCCACATAAGGACTTGTTTTAAGTATTTTTCTACTGCTGTGATAAAAAAATCATGACAAAGGCAATTTATAGAAAGAAAGGTTTGCCAGACAGTGGTGGCCCATGCCTTTAATCCCAGCACTTGGGAGACAGAGGCAGGTGGATCACTGTGAGTTCAAGACCAGAGCATAGAGCAAGTTCCAGGACAGGCTCCAAAGCTATCGAGAACCCTGTCTTGAAAAACAAAATGAGAGAGAGAGAGAGAGAGAGAGAGAGAGAGAGAGAGAGAGAGAGAGAGGTTTGAGGCTTAGAGTTCCTGAAGGATAGGAGTTCTTCACCATCATAGCAAGGAGCATGGTAGCAAGCAGACTGGCAGGGCCCTGGAGCAGCATCTCAAAGTTCACATCCCAGTTCACAAAACGGAAGCAAAGAGTCTCACTGAGAATGCTGTGGGCTTTTGAAACTTCAGAGCTCGCCACCAGTGACACTCCCCCTTCAACAAGGCCACACCTCCTAACCTTTCCCAAATAATTCCACCAACTGGGAATCAAGTATTCAAATGGATGAGCCTACCAAAGCCATTCTCCTTTAAATTACCACAGGACTAATGAGATGGTTCAGTAAGTAGAGGTGCTTATGCTCAGGACTGACTACTTGAATTTGGTTCCTGCTTCTGACAAGGTGGCAGGAGAGAACTAACTCCTAGAGATGTCCTCTGACTCCCCCTACCCCTGCCCTTGCCCCCAAGCATGCATGCATCATCTCTCAGGTACACACAAATTCCGCATAAAATATCAAAATAGCATTTTGGTCTCCATCAAAAGCTTAGGTTACTTCTCAATAAAAAGGAAAGAAAGATAGGGAGGGGAGACAGGGAGGAGAGGAGGGAGGGGAAACTGTGGTCGGTATGTAAAATAAATGAAAAATTGTTAATTAAATAAAATAAAATTTAAAAAAGAAAAAGAGAGAAAGAAAGAAAGTCTTTAGGTTACCTCTCTTATGGAGAATGAGTTCTGGTTTGATATAGGGCTAAACTTTACACCTTGATGTGATGTGGAGTGTTTCTACCAGGAGGACTATTTGAGGTCTGTGTTAGACCAAGAGAAGGATTTGTGCTTCTTAAAGTCTTGGTGACAACTCAATTCCTTCCCACAAAAGTGGTGAAGTTGCTACCCAAAACTGGTACATATAGACCATGGTGAAAGTCACAATGAATTTCACTGAGTGCTTTCTTTACCTGTGGACCATTTTCTTCCCGTCAGTTGGTTGTCCAATATCATCAATGAAAGTCTTTTGTTCTACCTTGAAATGCAACCAGATATCCGTGGAGGCTCTCTGAAACGCATCCAGAATGCAGCCAGGACCACATGGTTTATTATGGTAGGCCAATCTAGACTTATTTTTTCTTCTTGTAAAAAAAAGAAAATCAATATAAAAAAAACATTCAAAGTAAAATGTATAAATATATAATCAGCACAAGATTTTTGGATTATCTCTATCATCCTGGTGTAGTGCCAAGCTAGATTGAGTCACTGTATTATTGGATAGGCTCAGAGCTGGGATGTAGCCTGATGGCAGAGCCTAGAATTCAAGGGTTTCTGTGTTTGATCATCAGCACTGCAAAATGAGTGAGGGAGTGTGTGAGTGTATGAGTGAATGCATAAACCAATGAATAAAAACAAGGCAATCTCTGTTAAGTCGCTCTGGCCTACAGTATGAAGCATTTGAAGTTAACTCACAGTATCAAACTGTTACTCTTTTTTGTTTGTTTTAAAATTAGACAGTTTATTTTATGTGTATGGGTGTTTCAGAGGAAGACCAGCCACTGGGCTTACCAGGATGGAACTTATCATTATGTTGACCAAAGGTTGTCACTTTTCCTTTGACCTCCATGTGTCCTTTTGCCCTCCTTCTCAGGGAATACTGAATCCAGCCCAAGGACTTCTCTTGTCTCTAGCCTTCTATGGCTGGACAGGATGCAACCTGGATGTCCACCCTCCCAAGATGGTGATTCAGTGGGAAGCAATGACTGCCTCAGCTGCCGAGGGCACATACCAGTCCCCTGTGGGCTCCTGTGTGCCCCATGAAAATCCCAAGAAGGTGGTGTGTGTTGGGGGGCACACTTCTGATGAGGTGCTGAGCATTCTGTCTGAAGGTAATGCCCTGTTGGCAAAGGAGGTGAACTGCAGAGCCCCCAGGGCCTCCTGGAAGTTCCTCATTAAGCTGGCAGGTGCAGATGGGAACCTACATGTCACTATACTCTTGCATTTCCTCTTCAGCTTCTTTTCATTTTTTGTTTATCCACCTCTCCTCTTTTAGAAATCTATTTCATTTTATGTGTATGGTTGTTTTGCTTGCATGTATGTCTGTGCACCACATTCATACCTGGTGCCCATGGAAACCGAAAGGTGGGGCCAGATCCCCTTGGAACTGGAGTTATGGGTGTTTGTAAGCTGCTATGTGGATGCTGGGAATTGAACATGATGGCAGAAGAACTGCCAGTGCTCGTAACCACTAAGCCAGTTCTCCAGTCTCTTATTTTTAAAACAAAATCTCACTATGAAACAAAAGCTAGTCTCTAACATTCAGTCCTCCTGCCTCAGCTGTTTGAGTGCTGTTACAGGAATATACCACTATGTCCAGCTAATTGGTTGCTATAATTTCCTGGCAATTGAAGGAGAGAGGTTTAAAAACACTCAGGGGCTTAGTTCCCAGCACCCACATTGGGTTACTCACAATCACCTGTAACCCCAGCTCCAGGGGATCTGATGCCCTCTTCTGGTCTGGGTGGGCACCTGAACACATGTACTCATAGATACACATAAATAAAAATAAATCTAAACAACAACAAACCTACTCAGGTACATCAGAACAATCCTGCCCATTCTCAGCTGGCCTATAGAGAATGGGTAGAAATAGCTGGTTTTGATGCTACACTCCTTATTACATACTGTTTCCAAAGCAGCACCCCTTATTTTTAGCTAGCTGCTTCTACATTCTGCAGGCTGTGCTAAGCACTTTAGAATGTTTAGCATCCTCTTTGATCTCAGTTCACTAGAGTGTGACAATAAATGCTCTTTACACATTAACAAATGTCTTCTGTGAGCATAATGTCCCCTGGGTCAGAAAATGTCTCCTTTGCAAAAGCTTAAAGAAACTTGCATTTTTGAACAGGTTGTCTGGGGTACATGTACATCCATGTACACACACACACACACACACACACACACACACACACACGCCCAAAGACAAGACACAGCCCCACCAAACTACTTTGGTGTATTTTGAGAAACATGTGTGAAATTGGCTAGAGGAGTTCTATCTTCTTTTTCTTTCCTGCTATTTCAATACGTGGAAGAAGATTCATTTTGGGGACAAGTCTGAGTGAGAAAACATGTAGATAAATCCATGACCTGATGCCCTGAGCTAGTATTGAATGGTTGTATTGGAGAGCTCTAGAGAAGCCCTTTTGGCTGGATCTACCTTGTGTTTTGGGACTTTCTTTCTCTTTTTCTGGCTGTGCTGGAATGGAACCCAGGGTCTCATCCATGCTGGGCTATTACTACAACCCCAGTCACACCCCAGCCTGTAGGCTTCTGATATAGCCCCAATAGTTCATGAAGGACAGGGACATACAAGTTCAGACTGCTGTCAGCATGCCAAGTTACTTTGCACCTAGAATTAGTTGTGTGTGTTTGAATTCCCATCCTGATGGCTCAAAACAACTGAGCGATTTTTGACACTATAATAAAATCCTACATTAACAATAAATCCCACTACATCTGGTCCCTGCACCCTACCTCTCCCATCTTGAACAGAATTAACAAGGCCCTTCTTGTTTCTATTCCTTCCAGCTAGCTGTTGCCTAGGACTGTTGCTCATAGGCTGAAAGCTTTCAGAGTCTTTAAAAATGAACAAAGGTCCAACAGGAAAATAAACAGGGCCATTGTTCATAATGGCTGCTGTCTTAAGGTTCCCTTCTTTGCTGATCTTTTTTCCTCTTTTTATAGTGCTTCGAATGGAACCCGATGTGTTACCAATGGCAGATTATTGCTACACCACAGAACCACACCCTAAGTCCTATCTCAATTCCTTTCAAAGCAAAGGAAGAGGTTCTGGCATAGTAAGGAAGACTGGAACCCCTCTACAGTCCCCCCAAAAAGACAGTCCACTGTGATATACAGCCCAAATACCATAGAATTTATCCTTTAAAGGGTTTAGTGCATTTTGCTATATTCATGAAGTTGTGTAGATGTTCCCACTATCTAAATTCTTATCACTTGGAGGCTACATTTCCCATTCTTTTTTTTGAGCCTGGGTCTCATGTATTACAAATTGACATCAAGCTTACGCTGCAGCTGATGCCGACTTTTCCTGATTGTTCTGCCTCTATCGTATGAGTGCTGAGATTAGGAGAGCGCACCACCATGCTCAGTTTACATGGTGCTGGGATTGAATCTGGGGCTATATGCATGCTAGGCAAGCACTTTACCAACTGAGCTACATCTTCAGCTCTCTTCATTCCTGGCAGCCACTAATTTTTCTACGTATATGAATGTTCTGCACATTTCCTATAAGTCACATTATACAATATTTGCCCCTTTCTGTCTGACTTCTTAGCCTAAAATCTTGAAAGTTCATCCAGTAGCAAACATCAGTACACAATTCTTTTTTAGCTCAGTAATATTTCATAGTATGGAAATACTCATTTTATAATTTTTTTAAAATCAACTACTGTTGACTGTGAAGAACCACCAGGCCATGTATTAGGAACAGTGTCATGGGTTTGCAGCAGTAACCATAAACACTGCCCTCATAGTTTATTGGACAAATTCAAAGCAGTTAAAATTATTATTCTACTGAATTAATGGAGCAATCATTAAAAATATTGATTTGAGAAAAAAAATTGGAGGAAAAGGAAAGCAAATGAAAGCGAAAGAATTTCTGTAAAAATAACAGTTATCAGGATGAAGGTGTAGCTAAGTAATAGAGCACTTTCCTAGCATGTACAAGGCCCTGGGTTCCACTCCAGCACTATAAATATACAAAGGAAAACAATGACAATAGAATCTGTTCAATTAATTAATTAATTAAAAGAAAAGGAATAAAAGGCAGCTGTCAGTTTAGAACCCACAGTAATGTATTGTTTGCTTATCTGCTGGGTGAGATAAGCTTTTTGAGGCATTCTTCAGGCACAAAACAAGTTGGAAAAATTAATCAAAAACATTTCCTGTAAAAGTATGAAGTGGAATTTACACTTCCTTACCCTGAAAATAGCAAAATTAAAATCCTAAGATAAAGTGACCACCATTTTGTATGGTGGCTTTGTGGAGGAATTTGCACACATGGATCTGCAAGGAACGAAGAGGGCTGGTATGCAGAAAGTAAATCACCTAAGTGTTTTGCTTCTTAGCATACTATTGTGCATTTTAAAAGATTTCCACATCTTTTTGGTTGGTATTGTCCTGTATGGTCTAGCAATGTTTTAATTGTTTCTCTGTGCAGTAACAAAAATTCTGAGGAGAACAACTCTTAAGAGGAAAGGTTTAATTTGGTCTAGTTTTAGAAGTTTCTGGTAAAGGATGTATATTCATCTAATGAAATATTATTACATTATAAAAAGAACCATGTCTACTATTGCTTGGTCCTATTGCTCCGGGCCTGTGATGATGCAAAGCACCATTTCTGGGGTTTGGTTGTTTGATATCTTGAAGTCATGGTAACCTGATGTAGGCAGACTCTGTATGAATGGGGAACTAGTCAGTACTGTAGCAGCCATGCTGAACTGTCTCCACAGTCTTTTTTTTTTCTTTATTAGGAATTTTTCTACTCACTCCACATGTTATCCACATACCCCCCTCCTCCCTCCTCCCACCCCCAAGCCCTCTTTCCCATGCCACCCCGCATCCCCACATCCCCCAAATCAAGGTCTCCCATGGGGAGTCAGCAGAGCCCAGCACACTGAGCCTAGGCAGGTCCAAGCCCGTTCCCACTACACCAAGGCTGTGCAAGGTGTCACACCACAGGCACCGGATTCCAGAAACCTGCCCATAGACCAGGGACAGATCCTGATTCCCCCTGCCTGGGTGCCTCTCAAACAGTTTGAGCCAAACAACCAAAGATTTATTTATTTATTATGTGTACAGTATTCTGTCTGCACATATCCCTGCAGGCCAGAAGAGGGCGCCAGATCTCATTACGGATGGTTGTGAGCCACCATGTGGTTGCTGGGAATTGAACTCAGGACCTCTGGAAGAGCAGTCAGTGCTCTTAACCTCTGAGTCATCTCTCCAGCCGTCTCCAGAGTCTTGCTCTATCAATTCTTTCTCTTCATGGAGACCTGTAAGACAGAGAAGAAAACCCAAGGCTACCCAGGCTTGTTAGAGTTCACAGCTCAAACCCTTATTTGACTTAGGACAGATGGAGCTAGGTTCAGGTGGCTTTATTCCTGCAGCTTTGGCTTTGAGAGAGTTCTTATGCATCACTGTTCTGTATAGAGATGGGGGAAGGGAGTGAAAGACTGGACACTCTATAAAGCTATGGGACTCGGAGTTTGTCCTCAAGTGTGAAGTCATGGGGAGTATCCTAGCAAAGACCTTGATCACAAGCCACCTTATGATACCCAGCTGGGTCTTTTTGAACAAAACCACAAAAATCCCACATGAGTTCTCATGCACCCAAGATGAGTTCATAACCAGGGTGACCCTGTGAGAATCAAATCTTTTTCAAGTGCCTTCAGCCAGCCCCTCCTGCAGCAGTGCTATTCTGGAAGCTCTTAAAAGCCTTCCCAGCTGGTGCCGGGCCACTGTAACCAGATGGTTTTCCTCCATTACTCATGATGGCACCCACACTCAAATCAGGGCCTGGCTGTAAGGTCTGTGGCCAAACATTCCTTTGTTCCCTTCTCTAGATTCTCTGAGGGGATCACATTTGCTCTGTCTTCATCACTCCTGTAGCCTCTCAGATTCATCTGTATCTGTCCCTGGGGAAGGTCTGGCTGCTGTTTCCCTAACAGGCCACAGTGAGTGACTCATGTGCATTAGAGTAATCCTGCAATATGGTGCTTGCCTCTGTCCAAATTGTTATTCTTTCTGCCCTCCTTTGGTCATCAGTCTTAATACTGCTCCAGCTTCCAAGTGCTCATCTCACTACTGTTGAGGCATTGACCCAACTGTATCCACTCAATATGTTTACTGAGTACTCCATTCTAGTGGAAGAAAGAAAACAACTACAGAAAGTCCGCAGTAATTATGTTATATGATATCCAAGTAGTGAGAAATACTAGGAACCAGAATTGATCAGGGTGCAGGAGATAGAACTCAGATGCAAAGAGCTTGCTTAACACGTGCAAGGCTCTGAGTTCAATACCTAATTTGTTAAGAATAGGAGCCACTAGTCAGGGAGAGAGGTGGAGGACTGGTTTTTGATAGGGTAACACAGAAGTTTCTCTATGGATGAGGTAACATTTGAATTGAGACCTGAAATAAAATACAAGACAGAGTCATGAGAAAACTGAGAGATGCTTTGCAGGCAGACAAAGAGCTGTGGAAAGGTCCTTTGTAGGACCATGTCTTTAGGAGGAGGGGAAGGGTAGGTAGATCATTATGCCTGAGTTTGATAGAAGTGACAGCTGAGGCTGCAAAAATAAGCCAAGTCCATTGGTGAGGCTTAGAGACTGGAAGGCAGTCACTTGCCCTGTGCATACTGGGAAAGGCTTCCTTGCTTCCTGACTTCCGTCATTGAATTCTCCATGCCCAGTTTATATCCTGGCTCAGAGCCAGTGCTCCTGGGTATTTTGGGAGCAAAAGAATAAGTCTGCTGTTTGTTCCAAAGGATTTTGCTATCCGGAAGGAAGGAGTGCTAGTCAAGTGATTAAGTAGACCTGCAGGGTGACCCTTGATGAGAACATTTTATTTTATCTTGCTTATTGAGCTCACTTCCCCACCATTTTTACTGTGTTGGGACTGCTTTCTGTAAGACATGTCATATTCTAAAACAAAGGGAAAACTGATTAGTAAGAAAATAGAACAGACCAGAGAACAATGCTGAGATCCAAGGAAAGCCCGGGGAAATGAACCACGTGAGGCTACTTAGAGAGGCTACTTGTTTGCCTTTGAGCTTCTTAGCTGGAAACTGTAGAGAGAATGTGAACAGCTACAAAATTCATTATTCTGAAGAAAACCTAGCAATAGCTCTTAGAAACAAAATACAGCTAGCTTGCTCTCATGTGCGCTCATGCGTGTGCTCTCACAGGTCCCAGACATGAAGACCAGTGAGAAAGGTCACCTTCAGCTTCTCAAGAAATGAACACCAAATAACTTAGAGCTTATTTGGATGTGTGCACTATGCCATATGAGAAACATCATTTGTCACTTAGTCATTGCAACTAGGGCCCCAGTTTATGATCACAACAAGGAAACTTGGCAAAGCATTATCAGGCATGTGCTTTTTATGTTGGGTCTTGATATGCATTTAAATTACAACCCTTGAAAGTTGGAGAGGCTGTTTTGGGTACTTCCAGGTGCTGAAGGACAGAAACTGCAACCTTAAGACTGGTGGCACTGTATGTGAGGACAAGAGGGAGTTTTACAGAGGGCATAGATTCCTTCCCTCTGGGGCTTCCTGGAGCCAGGTAGCCAGGCAGGAGGACCTACTGTCTATGTCACAGCTTCCTGTGAATGGACTCTGTCCTTTGTTTATACTTCCCAGAGGATGCATCCAGGGCTCCAGGGCCACCTTAATTCAACTGTCACATTTCCTCAGGAACCATGTGTCAGCTGCCTGAAATGATTCTTTAAGGTTCGTTCCATTTTTTTTCTCTGAATGAATGAATTAAATGTAGTAAGGGATGATATAGAGGGTTTTCCCCCTCCTTTTTATACACACACACAGAGGTGATATACATGGTAATTATTTTTTTGAGACAGAGTTTCTCTGTGTAGCCCTGGCTGTCCTGGAGCTTGCTATGTAGACCAGGCTAACCTCGAACTCAGACATCTACCTACCTCTGCCTCCAGAGTGCTGGGATTAAAGCTACACCTGGCCTTAGACCTTAGATGCTAAGGTTTGACTAAGATTCTCTCTCTCTCTCTCTCTCTCTCTCTCTCTCTCTCCCTCCTTTTCTTTCTTCTTTAAAGAAAAAGAAAGGCAAAAATCTCATTTCGTTGTTGAGTACTACAAACATTTTCTGAAGTTGATGGAAGGCTTTCTAGGGGCTGGCAACACTGCTCAGTTAGTAGACTGCTTGACTAGCTAGCATAAGGCCCTGGGTTCAGTCCCAGCACTGTATAAAATTAATATGATGGTACACGTCTGTTATTCTAGCACTTTGGAAGGGGAAGAAAGGGGATTGGAAGTTCAAGGTCATTCTTGACTATATATCAAGTTTGAGGCCAGCCCAGTCTACTTGTGACCCTGTGCCAACAAAACAAGACAAAGCCCTCTGGGACCTCAGCTCTAACACAGCCTGCTTCTTTTCTTCTCCAGGTTCTGATGCCAGCACTGTTGAAATCCATACTGCAGCTGGGACCCGCAACATAAAGGAAGTTGACTCCATTTCCCAAGCTCAGGGGGACCTCTGAGGGGATGGGGTAGGGGTCAGACACCCCTACTTTTCAGGCTCTGTGTCTCATCATTTTAGATTGTATTCCTGCCTTTTTTCCTTTCACAGTGCTGCCACAATGTAGCATCCTCCAAATCCCACTCTGGTCACCACAATGGAGTTCCCTGAAGATGCGCTTTATGCTAGGACAAGCAACACACCAGAACTTGGAAATGAAAATTCCTTCCAGAACATTAAGTGTCACCTCTTGACTCTTAATAACCATTTGGACTTTTTCTGAGGCCAGCTGTAATCTAAGTGTCAGATCCAAGTCCTTGAGAAAATAGTTAAATAAAGTCTTTGTAACTAAGTCCATTTTGATGTGGATTCTATCCAAACAACCTCTAGTCAGTGGTCTTCTGGAAGGTTTGAGTGGTGTGGGACACAGATAAGGCCAACAGAACAGACTGGGAGTGGATCAGTGAGAGGTATGAAGCAGGTCTTTCTCTAGTCCCAGTAGGATGGGAGTGTATCATATCTTCCATATAGCTGTCCCTCCTATGCTGTGTCAAGCAATAACATAGCCTAAGGACTCCCTGGAGCTATGATCATTGCTGTGTGCCCACCTTTCCCTCAGTTAAGGTAATACATGTAGTTGGGCACAGTAATTCATGTATATAATACTAGAAAAGTTGAGACAGGAATATTGGCTTGAGTTCACAGACATCCTGAACACCTAGGGAGTTTAAGGCCAGCCCTGGGCTACTAAGTCTTCATCACAAAAACCAAAACCAAACCAAAACAACCAACCAACCAACAAAACAAACAAAAAAAAA
>CABHPR010143811.1:58427-86819 GCA_902168415.1 Peromyscus melanophrys | reverse complement strand
ACACACACACACACACACACACACACACACACACACACACGTTCGCTAACCTGCATGACTGGTTGGGTATTGTCTTCCCTGGTGAGGGAAGGGACTCAAATCCCAAGTCTGAGACCCCAGTATCTACCCATCCCCGCTGCCACCTCCACTGAGGTCTCTCATAAAGCCCCATCACAGGTGAGATCCAAGATCACGTCACCTACCTCCCTCACTTTATAAACAAGAAGATGCAGGTCCAGAGAGGGGGTCTGACTTGCCCAAGGTCACACAGCAAACTTATGCTGAACTCTAACCCCAAGAAGGAAAGCACTGGCCCAACCATTCCAGTGCATCCCTATGTATCCAGCTAAAAGTGGAACCGCACTGTCTTCGAAAAGCCATCTGGCAATGTGGGATGTGAGCTACAAAACTGCTAGGCCTTTTGACCTGGTAATTCTCCTTTGGGGAATAAACCCCTGGGAAATAATCCAAAGAGAGACACAGGCAGGGGGAAAAAAGCCATTTGACAAAGACATGGATGCCAACACTGTTGGGGAGGCTGAACATGTGTCCACCACCCAAACACCCAACAATGGGAGAAGTGAGTGGTGCTGTGTTCATCTGCTGTCATTATTAAAAGTGATGATTCTGAAGACTAAACAGACACAATAGAAATGTTTGGGTGAAGCACCATTAGTTAGAGAAAGTACTAACCGGCTTCTAGTGCTGGTTACAACCAGGCAAGATGGCTGTGTGCTCACAAAGGCTGGTCAAAAGGAGGGAAGCAGAAAACAGCTTATTATTGAACTTGCCCCCCCCCGCCGCCCCATACACACATACCAAAAGTTGTTTAGTGTCAGAAATCTTTAGGGATTTTTTTTTAACTTTTCCAACAGCCATGGGGGAGGATTAAAAACTGCGGAACGATATTGCATCAAAATTCACCAAGAGAAGTGCTAAATTCCATCCAGCTCTCCACCAAGCCCCATAGTTCCAGGAGATTTGGCTAGTGGTCAGGCTCCCCTTCTCCCCAACCACCCCTTAAGAAGGACGTTTGAAGAACTGCCTTGCCCACACATAGTATGAGGAGGTTCTTACAGCTGTTGTCTTAGCTAGGGCTTCTGTTGCTGTGAAGTGACACCATGACCACAGCAACTCTTATGAAGGAAACATTTAATTGGGGCTGGCTTACAGTTTCAGATGCTTAGTCCATTATCATCATGGTGTGACGTGGCGAAATGCAGGCAGACACGGTGCTAGAGAAGAGCTGAGAGTTCTACATCTTGATCCACAGGCAGCAGAAGCAACTGTGTGCCACAGTGGGCATAGCTGGAGCATAGGGGACCTCAAAGCCCACCCCCACTGTGACACACTTCCTCCATCAAGGCCACACCTACTCCAACAAAGCCACCCCTCCTAATAGTGCTGCTTCCTATGAGCCAAATATCCAAATGCGTGAGTTTACGGGAGCCATACCTATTCAAATCACCACAGATGTCCAGCAGTCTCCTTAAGACTGGAAGGGATGGGAAGCCACGAGCTGAGCAGATCAAAGATAGCAGATATGTTAAACACACACACACACACACACACACACACACACACACACACACACACATACACACACATACACACACAAAGTGAGACCTGGACAGTCCGAAGAGCTGGTGAATGCTGTTGCGTTTCATGGAGTGCGGGTGGGTTTCTAAAAGCTACCTTTGGTCCTGGCCTGGAAGGACTTAGGGAGTCCTCTCAAGCAGGTGGAGCTGGTATGAGCAGCTGTTTCTCATCATGAGTTCCTATCATAAGAGCACTCTCTCTGTGAGCTACCCATGCATCCTCCAGACAGAAGCCAACGACCTTTCCCCCACCCACCCATAAGTCAGGTTGCCATTAAGCATGGTTGCCATCTGCCTTGGAGCCCAGCTGTTGTGTGGGTGTTTCTTGATGGCCTGGACCAACCCTGAGCACCTGGAATCTACTCTCAGCTTGTGCTCATGGTCCAGACAGCTACTCCCCTGCCCCACACACCCTGCCACCCAGGATTGGTGTCTGGTGGAGGTCTTCTCTGCTTTAACTGGCTAAACCCCATGCAAGCTCTAGGAAAAGCTTTGACCCAACCTCCCTTAGTTCCCAACCATGTTTCTCAGGATCCTGGAGCCATGGGAGTCACTTAGCTTGAGGTCTCCGTGCCATCCAGGTTGGTGAGGACCAGATGGAGCCTGCAGTTTCCTCCCTATCACCCTGCCTTCCTTGTAGGCCTTTGAGTCTGTCCCCAACACAGAGTCCCTCAACACCAGACTAATGACCTTTCTTTCCCACACCCCAGTCTTCATCCACTCTCAACCATTATTATTAGCAGCACCATCAAGTGGTTCGTTACTTAGCAATTTGCAATCATTAATTAGGGGAAATTGCAGATTGAGGCCATGAAGGAGGATGGTGCAAACTAAATGCATTTGGGCATCAAGTTAATGGAGTGATAGAGGAGGTGGCTGCCTGTTCCAGAGCAAGTGGTCCTCCTATACATGATTGGCCAGCCTCTGGCCTTAGACCAAGGCTCAGGTTCCCCAGGAGTGAAACAGGAAGGAGATGCCAGGGCTGAGGAACATGGAAATCAGCTACAGAGACAGCCAAGAGGTGGATGTTAAGGGCCGAGCAGAACATGGTGGCAGTATTCTGAATTGGTCCCTGTTCCAGGTTGCCTATTGCTCCTAAAAGGCCTGACCACACCCAACAAGATACAATGATCTCCACTGCTTCTCTTCCAGCAAACAGCAAGATGGCTCCTCCTCTGATACACAGTATCTGGCTGGTCCTTGACCTAGAGACCTTAATCCACTCTCCTCTGTCCCTAGGAGTAATGTCAGGGAAAAGGAAAAGTCAACGGCTTTTAAGAAGTGCTAGATGGGCTCCCAGCCTCTCCCGTGCATCTCAACAGAGGACCCAAAAGGCCTTCATCCTGCACCCCTCGTCCTCCTCCTCCTTCAGTGAACAGCTCACCCTCTTGGCCCCCTCCAGTCCTTTGCCCAGGCTGTACCCTCTGCCCATACTGCCACCTAGGAATTAAGACATCTGCTCCTTCCACTCCCACTGAGCAGCTACCATCAACCCTGCTAGCAAAATGCTGATCCGATGAGATCAACATGCCCTGCCTGCTCTGAGATGGAGATAAAGCCTTCTCTTGGAGGTGTCCTCAGTCAGGGGACAGCTATAAAAACCTGCCCCATGAGAGCTCCCTGTTTAGGTGGAGCATATCCCTCCATTTGGGAGCTGTTAATGCAATTAGGTGCCCAGGGGGAGCAGGAGTAAAGGGCCTGCATCTTGTGCACTTTCTCCACACAGACTCCTCTGCAAGCCTCGGGGGGATGACACAGAGGACAGAGAGTTTACTGGGAGCCCCATCTCAAGCAAGCCGGCTTTACAGCGGCTAGCCCCACGGTGGAGCTGAAGGATGGTCCCGAGCATGGTGGGCTCGGCTATTTTAACACTATGAACACCGCACTTTACTGCAGCCATTAGGCCCATAACAACAGCTCATCCATCCTCTCGCGGGCCCTGCAACACCGAGCACTGATGGTGCGATTAGACACCAGAGAGCTGCTGTAAATTGCCAGGCAGTCTCCTGCCAGCTGCAGCTCAGGACACAACCTGTACCACCTGGCTCTCAGACCCAGTAAAGTGTGATGGTCTCCAGCCCCAGGACTCTCACCTGAACTGAGACCACCGACCAAGGCTGGAACTCAGAGCACAAGACAGCCTCTTGCCTGCTAAAGCCACAGGAAGCTGTAATCCGGCTCTTTAGAGGATTCTTTCTATTCTAGTGGTATTTTTGAAAAATTTAGGGGGTTCCTCTTCTGTGCTTCTTTGGCAGTTCCTTGTGCAAGCTTTAATGACCACCATATTTTGTCCTAGGGGCATGGCATGGGACTGCTCCCTCCCTCTCCCAGACGACGCACCGCTCCGGGGGACTGTGGCTTTTAAATACATCTTTGTGTCCACTGGGCAGAGGACATGGTAGACACTCCGTGTTAGTTCTTTTCCTCGTTGTTGTGACCTAATACCTGACATGAAGCAACTTAAGAAAGGAGGGGCTTATTTTTAGAGCTTGATATATCACATCAGGGAAGGCATGGCTATAAGAACTGCTCTAGTCACAGCACAGGGAGCCCGAGGAGGCTCGTTGCATTGTATCTGCAATCAGGAAGCAGAGAGAGGTGAAGTCTGCCGTTCAATTCATTTTTCCTTTTTGTCCAGCCTGTGGAATAGTGCCATCTGTGTGCAGGGTGGGTCTTTGTCTCCTCAGTTAAATCTCTCTGGAAATGTGATCACAGACATACCCCAGGTGTGTTTCCATGGTGATTTTAAATCCCTGACCCCAAATCTGTCAAGAAAGATTCATTAGCATACATTCTGAGTTAGAGAATGTACCATTTAGTCATAACAATGGACCCCATATTGGGCAAGCTTTGTCTTCTTTAGATCCCATTATCTGTCTATCAAATTGATGGGGGGAGGACAGACTTAAGAGGCTATAAACTGGCCACCATCCCTAAGGATATGTTTGACATTGCTCCAGAGAAGGGGCATTTACTATTCAGTTATTTAAGAATATTCACCTAAAAACACAAATTCCTTGCACTCTTTAAAAATTATTAGGTGACTCTTACACCTGTCAGAATGGCTAAGATCAAAAACACTGAAGACAGCTTATGTTGGAGAAGATGTGGAACAAGAGGAACACTTCTCCACTGTTTATTGGTTTGTTTTGTTTTTTTGTTTTTTTTTTTTTTCTCTGTGTAGCTTTGCGCCTTTCCTGGAGCTCACTTGGTAGCCCAGGCTGGCCTCGAACTCACAGAGATCCGCCTGCCTCTGCCTCCCGATTGCTGGGATTAAAGGCGTGCGCCACAACGCCCAGCCTCCTCCACTGTTGGTGGGAGTGCAAACTTGTACAGCCATTTTGGAAATCAGTATGGTGGTTTCTCAGAAAATTGGGAATAAATGTACCTCAAGACCCATTTATACCACTCTTGGGCATATACCCAAGGAATGCTCAATCATACTACAAGAACACTTGCTCAACTATGTTCATAGCAACATTATTCATAATAGCCAGAACCTGGAAACAACCTAGATGCCCCTCAACCGAATAATGGATAAAGAAAATGTGGTACATATACACAATGGAATACTACTCAGCAAAGAAAAACAATGACATCATGAGGTTTGCAGGCAAATGGATGGAACTAGAAAATATCATCCTAAGTGAGGTAACCCAGTCTCAGAAAGACAAATATGGTATGTACTCTTTCATAAGTGGATTCTAGATGTAAAACAAAGGATAACCAGACTACAACCCACAGCTCCAAAGAAGCTAGGTAACAAGGAGGACCCCAAGAGAGATACATGGATCACCCTGAGAAGGGGAAATAGATGAGATCTCCCGAGTAAACTGGGGTTAAGGAAGGCAATAGAGGGTAGGGGATGGGGGGTGAAAACATAAGGGAACGGGATGGTTAAGCTGGAACAGGGATGGAGTGGGAGAGCAATAAAAGAGATATCTTGATAGAAAGAGACATCATGGGGATAGGAAGAAACCTGGTGCTAGGGAAGCTCCCAGGAATCCACAAGGATGACCCCACCTTAGATTACTAGCAATAGTGGAGAGGGTGCCTGAGCTGGCCTACCCCAGTAATCAGATCGGTGAATACCCTAACTGTCATCATAGAGTCTTCATCCAGCAACTGATGGAAGCAGATGCAGAGATCCACAGTCAAGTACCAGGCTGAGCTCCAGAAGTCCAGTTGAAGAGAGAGAAGAGGGATTCTATGAGCAAGGGGCATCAAGATCATGATGGGGAAACCTGCAGAGACAACCAAACCAAACTAGTGGTGTTGTGCCTGTGTCTCAAGACCCCCGAGCAAGACCACCACAGAGCCTATATCTGATGCAAAACACACAGGGGTTTATTGATAACAAGCAAGCCCAGGCTTGGTCCGGGTCCAACACTCGGACACAGCGGGTAGAGGAGGATGGCCCTGAGCTCTCAGAATTAGAGATTTTTTAAGGGAAAAACCACAAGCAAGGTGGCACAAGCCTTTGCATCACACGATTGGGTAAGGGTATATAACCTTTGAATTTACTGGTTGGGGGGTTACAGTTATCATTTTTGGGCAGGCCTGGACAAGTCCCAGGCTCTGTACTTGAGCTGCCATGGAGGCTGGCTGGCCTCACACGTTCACACTGACCCATGCACATAGCTCTAAGTTGGTGAGGGGTCCCAAGCAGTAAACAATTGGCTGAACCTTGAACAGTCAGAGTACATGCAGAAAAGGAGCTCCTGAAAGGACTATGTCTTTTGTCCATGGCCCTCCCAGTAACAGCTTGCTCAAGTCTCAGGAAACTGAAATTGGGGGCTGATCTCTGAGAGAAGACTGAGCAGCCTGTTATGGAGTCTGCTTGGTCCTTTCAGAGGGAACTCATGAACTTTAGACCAACAGCTGTGGAGCCTGCGTGGGCCTGGACTAGGCCCTCTGCATAAGCAAGACAGTTGTGTAGCTTGGTCTGTTTAAGGGGCCCCTGGCAGTGGGAATAGGATCTATCCCTGGTGCATGAACTGGCTTTTTGGAGCCCATTACCTATGGTGGGACACCTTGCACAGCCTTGATTCAGGGGGAGAGGCTTGGACCTGCCTCAATTGAATGTACCAGGCTTTTCTGACTCCCCATGGGAGACCTTACCTTTCTGAAAGAGGGGATGGGGAGTGGGGGGGGAGGCTTGGGGGGAGCAGAAGGAGGGATGAGAGGGGGATCTGTGGTTGGTACATAAAATGAATAAAAAATTTCTTAATTAAAAAAAAAGTAGGGGTTGGGGATTTAGCTCAGTGGTAGAGCACTTGCCTAGCAAGCACAAGGCCCTGGGTTCGGTCCTCAGTTCTGGAAAAAAAAAGTAAAAAAAAAATTTATTAGGTGAGGGTGCAAGCCACCAAGCCTGATGACCTGAGTTTGATTTCCAGGAGTCTTGTGGTGGAGAGAGAAAACAACCCCCTTTGGTTGGCTTCTGATCTCCACACACTTGCTGTGGCACACAAGCACCCCCACACACACACACACACACTAAGCAAACAAACAAATAAATAAATAAATGAATGAATGAAGATAATTTTAAATTTTTAATATTTATTTATTATTATTTTATGTGTTTGAATATTTTGCCTGCATGCATGTCTACACACTATGTGTATGCAGTGCCCACAGAGACCAGAAGAGGGCATCAGATTTCCCTGAACCTAGAGTTCCAGATAGTTGTGAGCTGCCATGCGGGTGCTAGGGACCAAACCCAGATCCTCTGCAAGAAAAGCTGGTGCTCTTAACTATGGAGCCACCATTCTAGCCTCCCTCCCAAAATTTTTAGACGGAAGATGTAATTCAGTTAGTGTAATTGTCTCCAGCAAATATTTCATAATTTTTCTCAATATGGGTCCTAGATTTGGTAGGTCCCTAGGATCCTAAGTGCTGATACCATGGACACAGAAGTTAAACTGTGAACAACAGAGAGAGAGTAGAGGAAGGAAGGTAGGAGGGTGTGGTGGGAAGTATGCTCACAATGTATGAGAAAGGCCTTGTGTAGCCCCTAGAATAAGATAGGAGAGGTGTGGACAGGGTCTCTTGCCTGTGTTCAGTAGCCATCCGGTGCCACACATGGCACGGACCCACCAGTCACTGTGGGCCCACCAGTCACTGGGGCTCACCCCTCCCTTTGTTCTCCCTGGTTTCTCAAGTCTGGCCCACTTCTCTCACATCTGCTGCCTTCCTGTGGCCTCAGGTCGTGATCTCCTGATCTTGCTCTCGGATTCTGCCGATGAATGAGTGGACAGAAGAAGAGGTGAGTGACTTGCCGGTGAGCACTGAGTTCCTTGCTTTGTCTGGAGTAAAATTCATTATTTTCTGCTTCTCTGTGGCAGGCAATATCTTTTCTGTCCCTAGCTCCCTCAGACACCAGCCAAGAGAGATGAGATGAAATATTCAGGGGAAAAAAAATACAAGGGTCAGGAAAACGGATGTGTGGCAATGCAGAGGAGCCAGAGGAAGAATGATTGGGGTGTTCGACGGGAGAGAGAAATCTGTTGTCCACTCTACCCTGAAGCCACAATCATCCTAAACATCTCTCTTGCCCACCTGGTGGTACCAAGAGCTCTCTGTGCATTCCTACTCTTTCCTGGTTGGAACCTTGGACAGCTCCATTGCCCCAGATTCCGGCAGTTCCAGACCAGCCAGGGCATTTCCAGCCCCAGCCACCTCCCAGCCTTTGCCTCTAGCCTTGAGTGTCTCAACCCTTTATCTAACTCACCAAGCTCCACCCTCCCCTGCTGCACACTTCAGATTCCATCTTCTGGAAGTTTCTCCTCCCTTTTCTCCTACTGGTTCCTGCTTCGAAGCTCAGCTTCACCTCTCCATGTAATGCTATTTGGTAGCACTTCACCCAGTCCTTCATGGCAAAGATTGCCATCATCATAATGATGTAGATATTGCTTGATCATCTCTTTTCATTTTAGAACAGGAGCCCAGGGAAGCAGAACTTCAGACTGGTCCTGTTCAGCTGGGTTCATGGTGGGGCAAATACATCTCTAAGGCCATTCTGAATGTAAGACCTCTGCTAAAATACAGTCCCTTTCCTGGAGAAGCTGCTAGTTAAAGCCTAGTTTAGTCAGGATGAACGCCGCCACCACCACCACCACCACCACCCCGCCGCCCCTGCTGCCACACATTTAAAAAACAAAAAATAAAACAGCTTGCCTTACAAACGTGAGGTCCTGAGTTAGATCCCAGAACCCATGTTTTCAAAAGCTGGGCATGGCAGTGAACACTTGTAACCCCAGCCCTGGGGAGAAAGAAACAGGCAGAGCTCAGAGGCTCTCTGGCCAGCTAGTCTAGCCTAGTTGGTAAGTCCCAGGCCAGTGAGACCCTGCCTCAAAAAGAGAGAAATGGTTAGCACTTGAAGAACAACAGCCAAGGCTGTCTCCTGGTCTTACATGCATGGGAACACACATGTGGCATACACAGACAGACACACAAATAAATTAATTGATTTTTAAAAAGATGATTGTGAAGCATAAATCATTCCCAGGACTGTGTGGCAAAGCCACAACCAGAACCCAACCTCCTCGCCAGTGAGGCGCCCTGAGTTCTGCCCTGTGCTCCTATTATCCAGTCTGCCTAGTAATGGTCGGGCACATACCCCCTTCCATTATCCCATCAACCCTGTGTGGGTCTCCCTTTGGCTGGCATTTAACCCCCTGGGGCTTCTGTTGGCTGTGGCTTTCTCCACTGCTGCCCTCACAGAGCGCCTGCCGGGCCTTCTTGCAGTTCTGAGCAGGAAGATTTAATGTTGCTGCTTTGGTCTCTGTCTTCACACATCAAACCCTTCCCCTGCTGGGAACCTCATCATCACCAAACATCAGGCTCCAGCTGAGTTCCACTTAGCTGTTTGCAAATGGGGGTAGGGTGGGGTGAGGTGTCAGTGAAGGGGCACAGGGCATTGTAAGAAGACACAAAGGCAGAGGATTCTAGGGGAGGCACATGAGGCTTGTGAAGGTCGGCCAGCCAGCAGAAAGCAGTGAATCCGTGCCAAGGGTGTGAACTGCCCACAGTTATACCCCTCAGACCCTCCATGGTGATGGACATGGGCTTCAGGACAGCTGCTCTGTGGATCCAGACCCTCAATATTGTCACCCAAGCTTCAGCTTGCCTTTCCAAGTCTCGTTTGACTCATCTTGAAAATGGGACTGCTGGTATGCAGAAAGATCGTGTGTGTGTGTGTGTGTGTGTGTGTGTGTGTGTGTGTGTGTGTGTGTCTGTGTGTGTGTCTGTCCATGTCTGTTTATGTGTGTAATGTGTCACTCTGTGAATTGTATGTGGAAGCTAGTGGACAACCTTTTACATTTATCAGGCATTATTCATCTCACTGTATCCTGGAACATTTCATTGTCCTGGAACTCACCACGTATGCTAAGCTGGCAGGGCAGGAAGACAGGAACCTGCCTGCCTCCATCTCTCCAGCTCTGGGATTACAGGTGAGTGCCCCCATGCTCAGCTCTTTCACATGGATTCTGGGGATCAAACCGCAGGCCCTCATGCTCCTATGGCCAGCACTTGACTGGCCAAGTGCCTCCCCAGCAAAAGAAGATCAGTCTTCATGATTGAACACATCACAGGATATGTGGCAAATATGTTTTCCCTGTAACTGGTACCCAACCTGACTTACTCTCTACCTTAACTACTATCTGTCCAACAGAATGACTCACCCATCCTGGTTGGCCCAGGATGAGTCAAGAGGCCACTGGAGAGGCCAACATGATGGAGTATGTGGTACCCAGGCCAGGTCACCAGTCCTCACCTGCCCTGTGCCTTGCTCATTCCTTCCCTCCTTGCTCACTCCAGACTCTGAACTCTTGGAATTGCAGGCAGAGTAATTTATTCCGTGCTCTGAACATCTCTCCTCTCCCCCTACCCTGCTGCCTCTCTGCCGTAGTCTTCTTCTCCACCTCCTAAATACAAAGACAAAATATCCATAGATGAGAAAAGGGATGGGGCAGACAGAATAGAGGAAGGCGGACAAAAAAATCTCACCTCTCTAACAGAAAGGCTTCCTTTCTGACTCTCCTCGCCGCTCCACTCCCGTGTTCCTTTATTCCCTCTGACAGCCCTAGAAACCACCTCCTCCTTCTCACCAAGTCCCTCTCCCTTCCTCCTACCTGGTCTCTAAGCTGCAGCTTACTTTTTCATAAAATTCAATTTCTAGCCATTCTCATTACTTACTCACTTAATGTGGCTGGCTGGGGGAGGGACATGAGCAGGGAAGCCAGGGAAGGAGAGAGGTATACTGCATTAAATCAACCTGGGTCCCCAAACCCCCTGCTGAGGTGTATTAACATCTGATGTGACCAGATAATGCACTTCTCTTTCCACACAGAGAGCTGGCTCCAGTGTCTGCAAGATTGCAGCATCCAGTGGGATGACAGAGAGACTCAGTCACCCTTGGCGGCTCCTCTCTCCCTGGGGACATGCCACAGAGGGAGCCATTTGTTTAATAAATATTTACAGAGTGCCTTTTCTAAGCGCAACATGCTACACATCAGGTGTTGGAAGTGTATATATATATATCAAGAAGGACCTTCATCTGGGTCCACTGGTTTAAGGAGGAATTTGGGAAGAATGGCATCTAGGAGGGTTATACAGACTCAAAGGAGAAAAATCATGCTCTTAGCTCGGGTCCTCCTCAAAACAGGCAGAAACAAGGCATTGAGGGAAGGTCACTGACTTAGAATACTGATTCTAAGAGGCCAAAGGGAGCAGGGGAATAGAGGGATCTGGGGAGACAGAAAGAGGGAGCACACACAAAGATTTGATGGTGGAGTTGTGGAAAGACCTGTAGAAAGATCGGGAGCCCCGAAGAGCCTGCCCCACAAGAACCAGTGATCTCACTGGAAGAAGGAGGCAAGGGCTTTTGTCTTACGCTCCAGACCCCACCACTGTAGGGTCCCACCCAGAAGTGTTTGTTTTTCATCCTCCCACAGCACACATGCAACTGGAACAGAGAAATCCCTGAGTCAGAGACACAGAGAGCCCAAAGAATGCCAGAGGTTAGGTGCTGGCGACCTGCCCAGACAGTCCTCAACAGCTTGCAAACTCAGATCACTGAGGCAGCCTGCCTGGCATGGAGAAGTAATGTCTGCTGTAGATCACCACCTCTTGTCATGTGCAGACCCACACATGGTCATTTTATCTCTGGGTTTTCAAGACAGGAAAGTGAGTTGATAAGGGCAATGATACCAGCAGTCATGCTTGCACATCGAAGTCTGGAAGCTAAAGCTGAAGGACGTAGACAGATTTTCTTCCCTGCCCACCAGTTCCCAAATAACCAACATGGGTACTTAATATTAATTATAAATGCTCAGCCAACAGCTCCGGCTTATTACTAACTAGCTCTCACAACCCATTAACTTAACCCATTTCTATTCATCTATGTGCTGCCACGTGACTCGTGGCTTTACCTGTCCTCCAGCATGTATTGCCCCCTCTGCATCTCCTGGTGACTCTTCTGACTCCGCCCTTCTTCTTCTTCTTCTTCTTCTTCTTCTTCTTCTTCTTCTTCTTCTTCTTCTTCTTCTCCTCCTCCTCCTCCTCCTCCTCCTCCTCCTCCTCCTCCTCCTCCTCCTCCTTCTTCTTCTTCTTCTTCTTCTTCTTCTTCTTCTTCTTCTCAGGATTCTCCTAGTCTGGCTCTCCCACTCAATCTCTCCTACCCAGCTATAAGCCAGTCAGTTCTTTATTAACCCATGAGAGAAATACATATTTACAGTATGCAAAGATTGTTCCACAGCAGGAGGGTGGGGAGTTGAGGTCAACCTAGGCTGCAGAGTGAGCCTCTGGGTCACTACAAATGTGTCAGCAGCTATTGCAGGTCCTGAGACCACTACTGGCATCTGTGTCTGTCCTGCACCACTTTTTCTGTAGCTGAGAGGTTTCTCCCAGCCCCGAGGTCCTGCCTGGCCCCACGGTCCCACAGCTGCTTATAAAATAATCATTCAGCTGGGCCGTGGTGGTGCATGCCTTTAATCCCAGCACTTGGGAGGCAAAGCCAGGTGGATCTCTATGAGTTCAAGGCCAGCCTGGTCTACAGAGTGAGTTCCAGGACAGGCACCAAAACTACACAGAGAAACCCTGTCTCAAAAAACAAACAAAAACAAAACAACAAAAAATAATAATAATAATCATTCAGAGGCCTAATATTATCTACAAACTGTATGGTCTATGGCAGGCTTCTTGCCAGCTAGCTCTTTCATCTTAAATGAATCCATTTCTATTAATCTATGTTTTGCCACGTGGTCATGGCATTACCAGTCTGCTGGTATCTTTTTTCTCCTTGGGCGGTGGCTAGGCATCTCCTAGACTCCGCCCTTCTCTTTGTCCCTCCACTTGGATTTTCTGCCTGGCTGTAAGCTTTCTTGCCACAGGCCAAAACAGCTTTTATTTACTAACCAGTGGAAACAGCATATATTCACAGCATACAGAAAGACATCCCACAGCATCTTTCCTTCATACTCAGCCAGTATTTTAGCCAGGTTGGCTAGCTTGCTCATCGGGGTAACCCAGACTAATATTTCCAAGGGGTGTTAGCCAGTGGTGGCCCTGATTCCATGAAGCCATGGTTGTTGTCATTTCCCATCTACTGTTGTCCTCAGGTATGAAAGCATCAAGAGACATCTCAGGAGGTCCCCAAGTCCCAGAGTCCTCTATGCCCCCATTACCTAGCACGCCCAGCTCCTTATCTCTTGGTCTAAATTGTGCTGGAAAGACTATGGTCCAGCTCTCCCAGACCCTCAGAGCATAAACTGAGACTCAGAGAAGGAAGGACCCATGGTAGTTGGGGGCAGCATCTGACTCAGAGATAGTCTGATATTTTCCTTACATGGGGACAAATTAGCAGAGCTGTGTGGGCTGGGCCTTAGCCCTCCATGCAGCACTGTTTGTCCACAGGTCCTGGAAAATGTACTCAGTGCCTGGAAGTAAGCAAGCAGCTTTGTTCTTTTCTCTATAAAGAGCAGGGATGGCAGGGAAAAAACAAAATACCACAAAGTTGTTTTTATGGGATGACTCTAACCATGACAGAAAAATAGATGATTAGCAGGTCACATAAAGAGCTCCGACTCAAGTCTCCAAATCCCAATGTGGGATCAAGTGAGGCTGCCCTGAGTAGAAAGTGCAGGCCTCACAGTCAAGGTGAAAGCCGACGAGACATATGACTGGGGTCCTGCAGACAAACCCAGTTAGAAGTCTGCTGTCACCCAAGCCATCAGTGTCAACATACTCACACATACTATTCACATGCATGCACTCACGCACGCATGCACGCGCACACAACATAATTTACATATACATCATCTACACAATCCACATCCGAACTATACACACACTATACATATACACTATACACACATCACACACACACTCTATCCTCCACCATTCCCCTCAGCTGTCTGGCATCTTCCTCCAGAGAGAAAAAGGAAAGTACCCTCAGATACAAGCTTTCTAGAATGCGGCAAATGGAGGAGCAGCAAGCTTCGAGATACCGTCTCCTTCCGTGACACACGTGACCAAGTTTGTTAAATGCCTTCCTATGCCCTTAGCAGACAGCCGAGGGTGGGGTGTATAGGAAAGAGCAGTGGATGGGCATCTAGAAGGTTCTGGTTCCCTCAGTCTGTGCTGGGCGAGGAGTCTCATTTCTCCTCTCCTAGCCTCTGTTTGCCAATCTGAAAGCAATCTGAACCTCCACTAACAGGATGCTTGAGTGGTGAAGAGGCGTGATGCAGGTGCGTCTTTAGTGCCCTTGCGGGGCTGGCAGAAGGATGCGGGGATGGGATGAGCTACTGCTCCAAGAGAGCTCAGCATCCGGCTGAGAGCAAATCCTCTCAGGTCAGAGCCGGCAGGAACCCCTTTCAGCACAGCACCACTTAGACTGTACTCAATGTTCAAAAATGATGAATTCTTATTAGTACCTAGTGGAACATTTTTAAAAATACCTTCTGAGCATCACCTTTAAAAGAGACATTGGCATTTTAGAGAAAGATGCCCCAATGGTGGACTGGGAGAGAATGACCTGCTCCTCTTGACCTCACCACCAACTGGTGTTTCCCAGCCAGTCTTGCAGTTAGGCAACCATGGAACTGAGTGCTAGCCAAGGGGGTATGAACAAAATGAAGGCAATGTATTCCAGATAGGACTGGGAAGGCCTCCCAGGTCACCCCCTATCGTTTCCTCCCCATTTGTCACCCCCTAGAGAGACTGAGCCCCAAGGTGGAGGGTCACGGGAATGTGGAACTACCAGGACTCCTCTTCACATGTAAGGACCAGACACAACATGAGGAGGGTGTGACTATTGAGAAATCTGGCTTGACACCCTAGGTGTTTTTCTTTCCCCTTGTAGGAGCAGAGATCGAAACCACAGCCTATACACTCTAGGCAAACAGTCTACCACTGAGCTACACCCCAGCCTGGAGAACTAGATTGGATGGAGCTCTGAAGTCTACATTCCTGAACAGTAAAGGATTGGGGGGGGGGGGTGAACAGAGGTCCACGTGAAGAGAAGCGGGGTCAGAGGTGATCTGAAAAGCAATTGGAGATGGAGGCAGAGCGAGCTGGCCGCTCTCCAAACCTTGCAGAGGCAGTAATCTCTTAGCTTGTCTAAGGATAAGCACTCAGCGGGGAGTTCAGCAGCGTGTTCTCACGGAGGGAGGCTCTGTCTCTTCTATCTGCATGCTCCTGGACGGGAGTCTGGGCTGTGTTCCATCGGCAAGCATGAGCAATGCTTCTGCATGAGCACGCCATGCACATGTGCAGGCACACACCACACACACACACACACACACACACACACACACACACACACACACCGACCTTCCCACCTCGATTGAGGCCTGTTATCTTCTCAAATATTTCCCAGAGCCAAGTTTCCAAAAGCACCCTGGAATTCCTAGAAAAAAATCTAGAGACTGAACCTGGGAGAGCAACAGGAAAATCACAAAGAAAAAGGCTTCCAGCGCTTTCCCTGTAGGAGCCATTAAGATGTATTAAAACTAATGCCTCTTCCCCTGCCCACTCCTCGCTCACCTCCACCCAGGCCTCCCCATCCCCACGTACACCACATTAGGACCAAATTGAATTAGAATAATTAACTTTTGGTCACACTTTTAATTTGGTGCAGGAAATAAGAGAGCTAATGGAGATTAAACAAGGCTCTCATTCCAGAGACCATTCCAGAAAGTGCAAAGGGAGACCCTGGCTCTGGGGAGGAAATTAAACAGCCAAGAAAAGCAGGCTGAGACGGATGTGTGTAGTGTGGGAAACACGCATGTATCTGCCTGTGAAAACACGCCCACTGTCTCACCGGCAAACATGTACACTGGGCTGCCAAGGTAGCTTCGTTGTCAGAGTACTTGCCTAACAAACATGAAACCCTGGGTTCCAGCCCCAGCACTGTATACGAAAGACATGGTAATGTGTGCCTGTTGTCTTAACACTCAGAAGGTACAAGCAGAAGAATCAGAAGGTCAAGATCATCCTCGGCTACAGAGCAAGTTGGAGGCCAACCTCGGCTACGTGAGACCCTGTCTTAAGAAAAGGCATACAATAACACAAGAATCCATGCACACATGTATGCGTGTACACATGTCTGAAGGCTAGCACACAGGTGTCTTTGGATGGGTGTGAGTGTGTGCATACACTGTTTTAAGCCCCAGGCAGGTAAACTACCTGATGCTGTGGCATCCCAGCATCTCTGACTTGAAAGAAACCTTCATAAATATCTTCAAACCCAGTTACTTTCCACCTGTGGTTTAATCTCTTCTGCATCTCCCAGGGAAACACACAGCATCATCCCTCCCCCGCAACCCCCACTGATGGGCACTCCCCACCACTGAATGCAGCAGCCTGGGCAGCAGGAGTTCAGGAAGTGTTCTGTCCTTTACCCAACACCTCAATCTGCCTCCCCACAGTATCTCCAAGGGCAGTGGCCATCGATGACATTCCTCTCTGATCCCGCTGCAGGATCTCATAGGACACATGACATTGGTGCACAGCCCCTACCACACAACGGTACACAAGAAGCATTCAGAAGCCAGGCTGAGAGAATGCACATAACGGGCTGGAGAGATGGCTTAGCCGTTAAAGGCTAGGCTCACAACGAAAAATATAAGAGAATGCACATAACTGAGATCCTTCAGGGGTCAAGGCCAAGTTCACACGAACTAGAACATCTGGTGGTATTTATGAAAATACAGATCTCTGGGCACATGCCCAAGAGCTGCGGCTCTGAAGATCTGTAGAAGACATTTATCTTCCAGGTACGTCATGCACAGCCAGGTGGCTCTGGTGCAGGAGCTGTGAGCCATCATTTGAGGTCACCAACATAGCTGGTAGACAGCCCACTCCAAACCTGCTTCCCTGAGAGAGCCCAGCCCCCTACAATCATGCCGCTGCAAGCAGGGTCTAAGATGGAAGCAGCCCTCCCTGAATCTGACATTTCCATCTGTCCCCATGCTTATCTCTGGCCAGGGTCAGGAAGAAAGGTCAGCACCAGCAGCCCCACATCTATTAAGCAAAGGGTCTCCGCTCAAAGGAGCTGAGATCACAGAGACCATGGCTGCCCTGGAGAGAATTCTCCAGGATGCAGGAAATGGATTGGGGTCAAGGCCACACTGAGGATGTCAAGGTGGAGAAATGAACCAGGCAAGGAGAGGCCAACGGGGGCTTCCCCATGAAGGAACCAGACAGCCCCAGGCCTCATCACCCATTGACTCCAGAACTGCCTCTCCAGGCATCACACACACATACACACACACACACACACACACACACACACACACACACACACATACTTGCCACAGTTCGGTATGGCCCCCAGCCTCTCATCAAACTCAAAAGTCAGGCTTGTTACACAAAGAGCCACAGAAGAGAAGCCAGGACCCAAAATAACACAGCTCTTCAGGAAAGCATGGGGTCTTTTTGCTATGCTGTACTTCTAACTTGCTGCTGAACGTGAGCACCTAATGAAAGGGTTTCACGTGCCCAGACACTGCAGAGAGGCAGGGACAGAGCCTAGAGTGCAACCAGATATCGTAACAAAGCCAGGGCAAAACCACAGTGCCCGAGAACAGGCCCAGAAAAAAACTGTCTTTTGCCAACATTGATTTTCCTCATTAGCTACCACTGTCACCCTGCCCTCATCCCCAAGGCACCTCGTCATGTTCTGAGACTGTATGAGAGCAGGTAGACACCTTCAGATTCAGAGCTCTGTGGACCCTGAACACAGGAGGAAAAAAAAAAAAAGGAATAAAAGAGTCCAATGCAGTGGCACACGCCTATGATCCCAGCACTGGGGAGTCCATGGCGGGAGGATCAAGAGTTCAAGGCCAGTCTGAGCTACACAGAAAAAAAAAAAAAAGAAAGAAAGAAAGAAAAGAAAATCAAAGGAGAGGGAAGAAGAAAAAATTTTTATTTGACCTGAGGTCTGATTTCTCTTTAGTCACGGACAAAGTCAAATTCTACTTGTTTTGAATGTGTGTGTCCCTAGAGAGGAGGGGAAGTCTCCCTGCTGCTTCTCAGACACTCACATGCCACCTCCACTAGTCACACAGGATACTCAGAACAGCCCCTGGCCTTTCTAGATGTGTCTGTAGCTACTGGGAAGGGTGTGAATGCTGAGGACAAAGAGGACCACAACTGATTTTGGGGGACAGGCTAGTGACCTGCTCAGAGAGTGTCCAATCTGGAAATGGATCTGTCTACTCCATGTTCCTGCCCAAGACCAGCCTGTTCTATGTTCCTAAGGACAAGGACCCTATTTTCCTAGAGTCTTTTCCCTGGCCTTGCCCCCTCCTTTCTCAGTTGGGGTAGGAAACTGAGAAGATGAGGAGGAGAATCAGGGAGACATCACTATCTTCAGGTGGGAGACAGGGTGAGCACTCCCCACTGCTCTCTATGAAGGGGTGCAGTGGTCCTGGGAGTCAGTCTTCCCTGGGTGGTCATGCTGGCCTGCTCTGACCTTGCTCTAACTGCTGCCCTGCACCTGCTCCCACGGGTGTCTCTCTTGACTCCCTTCCTATTTTGGCCCTGCACTGAAGGAGAGTCCCAAGAGCCAGAGGAGGCCAGTAGGTATAGCCTTGGCAAGCAGTGTTGCTTAGGTCCCACAAAGCCCAGAGTAGAAAGACTCTTGACTGGGTCTCACACGAACCAAAGGAGATGACTAGGTGGGGACTTCACAGATGTCCCAAAGCCAGTCGGGACAGAACTCCAGCCTGCGGGGCTGGAAGACATTGAAGAGTTCCAGAGGAGGGAGAGGTCAGAGCAGATCTGATATGTAGAGGCCAGTACCATTCAGATTGTGTCCCTCAGTGGAAGCCAGGACAGCAATTGCCAGTAATGAGGGACAATCCTCCCATGATCCCTTGGTGACAGTGAGAAGTAAGAAGAAACAGGATTCCATAAACATGGAAAACCCTGAAGTCTTAGGCGTCCAGCCCAGTGGGGGGTCCAAACTACGGCCTGCAAACTGTACCACCAGTACCCTGATCATGTCTTACTCTCGTCACAGTCCTTATCATCATTAATACCACGCATTTTATTTATTTTACTGGTTTATTTTTGTCTCCTCCAAAATGTAAATTCCTTCAGGCAGAGTTTTATCGGTTTAGTACATTGCTGTAGTCCTCGATGCCTAGAACAGTTGCCTGGAACATAGTGAACATTTGAAAAATGAATAAGAGCGAGGAATGTTTAAAAAATAAATAGCATTTGAAAAATGAATAGGAGAGGGAGGGAGAGAAGAAGGCTGCTGCTGCTTCCCCAGGTCCCTGGCTGTGGTCCAAGGCACTAGGTTGCATTTCAAGGTAGGGCATTTGTGAAAAATCAGGGCTGGGCCTGCAGGTTGCAGGCTTGATGGCGAGTTCTGTGTGCTCAGGGCTACAGGGAGCATCCAATGCACAAAAAGGAAGGGATGAAACAAGACCCCTCACCCCCCACACCCCAAAGAGGCACCTCCCTGCAAAATCTGTTGGGATTCTCGGATGATCTGAGCCTCCTCATGGCCCAGAAAAGCCAGGCAGACTGAGAGGCACAGAAACCAGGTAGTTGTCCTACTATGTGTGTTCTTGGTTACTGGGGCCATTGCCAAAGGGCCAGAGGGCCAAGTTGCTGGTGAGACTAGCCCAGGTGCACACCCCACTGGGCCCTTTCCTGCCCAATGTTTTGGGACCTCACCTTGCGTCACAGGCTATCCACTTCCCAACTTCTTAGTGTGGGTGACAATAAGCAGTGTCCACTCTCCTTTGTGGGAACTTTGCAAAGTTCAAGCACATGCAAAAATGCAAATGGATGATTCTTTCTCTCCCCTACCTCATGGTTCCAAGATTCTTGCTTTCCCTTCCACATTTTGCAAATGGAAAGCCGTCTCCCTGAGCCCCTGAGTTGCTGTGCATGATAACTCTGACCCCATTTCCGGCTGTTTCTCATTCAGCCTCCCTGAGTGTGTGTCTAAGAGTGTGTGTGTGTGTGTGTGTGTGTGTGTGTGTGTGTGTGTGTCCTCCACTTCTGTATCTCTTCCTCTTCTCTTGTCTCTGTTTCCCCTTCTTCTCTGAGTCCCAGGCTTGCTTCTGCTCACCTCTCTTCTCTCTGCTTTTTCTCTCTATCTCTCTGCATCCTTGCCTTACTCCACCCTCCTTTCTCCCCCTCCCTCCCTCTCTCCTAATTGCTTCTTGTCTGCAGATCCTGTGAGGATTTATGTAATGCTGGGCAGCAGAGGCAGTAGCCAATCTGGATGCTGCAGGCAGACTAAGAACCTAGCAGCCTTCAGGAAAATGGGCTACAGTCCACCCTAGCCCCAAGAGGTAGCCTGGGCCTTCTCCCCCAGCTCCATCTTCTTACATCTTCATTCTCTCTGTGTTAAGGGACACCCCCCACCCCTGCCCCCTTATGGTAGTGGAGAGGTCTGAGGCCCCTGGATAAAGCTTGGGGTTTAGCTTGTGGCCAAATAACATGATGGAGAGATGGCACTGGACCTGAGGTTCAATGTCCTGTCATGAACCCCACTGGGAAGAGACCTTGGACAGAGCATGCACCTTGGTGAGACTGTTTCTCCACTTGGAAAATGAGGCAATGTCTGCTGCCTTCCCCTGGCATTTGCCCCACTCAGCCAATGAGGTCAGAAGCCAGAGAGAGGGTGGGCCTGGATGGAGTGAGATCAAGGCTCCTACAGGAAGGTGGAGAAGAAATAGCTACCTGTTCCAGGCTGTTCTCCCAAGTCTTCCCAGGGAAATCAGGGTTCCCTCTTGGGTTCACAGTCTCATCAATAAAAGAATTTAAAAGATGAACTCAGAAGGAAACCCAAGGACAATTTAGTCTGAAAGAAAAGCAACAAGCCAGGCAAACTGTAGATCTTGGTGCCTACCAGGAAGAAGGGAGACAAACAAGATGAAAAGAGGAAGCCATGAATTTTGAGTTTGGATCCAAGAAAGCCACGTGTTCAGCAACGGAAGTCCAGCAAGCAGCTGAATGGTGGGAGGGGAAGGGTTTATAGAAAAAGCAAGAAAGCTCGGAGTATCAGGGAAAGCATGCTTGGGCTTCTGGCCAGTATCCCAAAGAGAAGGAGATAGAAAGAAGAAAACAGACAAGTTATGCTTTTTGAGTTAGAACTTGGAAAATTGGGCAGGTTTATCAGTGCTGCATAGATGATGCTCCATAAGCTGCTGCATGGGGGCAGGGCTTCTGGGTGGTGTAAGTACATTATCTCATGAAGGGGATAATTATTCCTCTCATCTCCTTAGCGAGTGTTCAGGTGAGTCAGCCTTCCGGAAGGGTGGTCTCCTGGGTGAGTGAGCGACAAGCCCAGCTGGGTTAACTCTTAAGGGAGGAGCAATGGTATATAAAGTGCTCATCTTTGGAGCAGATGAGAATGTCATGCCTCCACCTAGCGCCAGAGGTGGATTCTATTCTTTAGTCCCAGGGGCCTAAGGAGGAGCAGTTGCATTTTCCTTTCTAGTGTTACCAGGGAAACAGAAGGTGGGGTCCCTCATGAGGGAGGAGTCCATCCTCAATGGTCTCTAAGACCACTGATCTCCATCTAGCTACTTAACTCAGGGCTCTGAGTCCAATTCAGACCCAGGGAGGTTAAATCGTGCTTGTCTGTCAGCCCTCCCACACCCTTGCTTGCTCTGCAATCCCAGAGCTTTCAAAGGGGGACAGAAGAACATCTCAGGGTCAGAAAGGAGTTGTACCAATTTTCTGATGTATATCTCCCTCCTGCAGCCAACCTCACCCAAAACCATGGGTTGGGCTGCATCTGCAAAAGAGAATCTGGGAAGTTCAGTAAGAGGGGAGTACATTTTCTCTCTTCAGGTACCTGGTGGATTAATATCTAAGAAGTAACAAGACATTTATCTCTGTCCACCACCTAAAGACAAAGGTCTCAGATTTCAGAAAGACAGGCTTGGAGCAGACCTGAGAAAGGACTTCCCACCTAGCAGAGAACAGATGCAGGTTTCAGTTCACCCTTGGAAGTTACTTCAGGAAAGGAGAGCCTCCCTGTAAAGGTTCTTTTGATGGATGTCAACCTGTGTGGATATAGGGGATTGGACTAAATGATCTGTTGGAGACTCTTAAAACTCTCAGAGGTAGTAAGCATAGGTAAACACACCTCTACACATGTTCAGAAATCGCATGTGTGATTCTTAGAGCCCCAAACACTGGCTTTTCCTTCTGGTTCTGTAGCTTGCCCGCAGCAAGGCTAGCCAGAGCCTATGCTCAAGGCTTTGTCTGCATGGCAGGGACTGTGAGGGTGTATAGAGGTGAGGGAGATGGACTGATGATAGGCAGGAAGCCAGGGCAGACGTTGTTATCTCCCCATCTCCCTGAACAGCAGTCTCTCAGCCTTCTACTGTTCAGGAAGGCAAGCCAGGAAATTAACTAGGAGCTGAGACACCTCCAGACACCTGCTTGCAAACTCAGGCCTGGGGCAAGTGGGGACTAGCATGGAAGGAGTACCTAGACTGTAGGAGATCCCTGGAGAGGACACCGCAGGGGTCCATGCAAGAGTGAGGTCTGTCCAGCCTTTTTTAAGTGGCATGTTTCACAGATAACCAACCTGGACTGCCCCAAACGCAATCACTAGGGACACACCAGTTCAAACCCACACCACACCATGTTAACATACACATTCCGCACATTGATCTCAGTTTCCTTGAGGTCTCCATTTCCTTGAGGAAATGGGCACCAAGCAAGGGAGACTAGTGACTTGGACAACACGGCCTGAGGAGCCAGTGGGTTAGCAGTGTTCAGAGTCCATGAGCTGTGGTGTTCCATGCAGCTCTTCAAGAACACAGGCTCTTCTGTTTGGACATCAAAGGGACCTGGACACTCTAGATGAGTTTCTGGGACTCATCATTAGTGGCATGGCAAGATGATGATCTGGGGAGGCATTCTACCAAGCATGGTGCCATGTTTAGCCAAATCCCTGACCTCTGCCCACCATATACCAGTGGCACTCCCTCAAGTCATGACAATGGATATCTCTAGACATTGGCAAGTGTCCCCAGAGGGACAAAACTATGGTGGAAACCTGTCATTCTAGTGCCTCTGCAGTTGGCCAGCAGAGGGAGAAAGAGGAAGTTGGAGGGATCTGCTTTGCAGACACCATTTTTTCTGGACTTGATCCAGGTCCTGTGGTCTCCTTGCAGGGGATGCTGGGAAGTGTAGTCCACTTTGTGGCCAAAAGAGGCAGCTGGCCTGGGCACACAGCCATGCCTCTACAGCACCATTTTTCTGGGCTATTGGGGTCATAAGAAGAGGAGGGTCCTGGGTTCCCAGCAGGTACAAAGGAAGGTGGTCTCAGAGGGTTTGGGCCAACATTCAGAATGCTATGTCATTGTATCCCCACACAAGGACAAGGAAGCTAGAAGGCAGGGAAGAACGTGCTCTCCCTGAGGTCACAGAGCCCACATTTCCCACCTTGAGGTTGTACTCTGCAGGATGTTTGTGTCCTGTCCCAAGTCCCTCATTCATGCTGTCACACCATACATCACAGACTCAGGACCCACCAGATGCTGAGATGTGACTGCCTAGTGCCACTCAGCAAGAAAGTACAGGACTAGCTAGAGCCCTGATTGAAGAGGCTGAAGATGCAGGGCTGTCTGGAAGGAGGCCACTTCTGTCCCCTATTAAATCGACTTTTAAACTAAAAAGCAACTACTAGTTTCAAATATTTTACATTGGTATGGATTTTTATATGTTGGTACAAATTTAAAGTTATTTTTGTTGCAATATATTGAAAGGTATTGTACCTATGCAACTCCTTTAAAATTGTAATGTAAAGTTATAGTCCTTAAAAGCTACTATTACAAACTGTTTAGGATAATTAAGATAACAATCAAACTTGTAGTAAGTTTAGATGTAGACAGAAATAAGCTTCATTTAGCCTCATGTATTTTAGATAGATAGGTGGTCTGTCTTCAAACACTTCAGAGATCTACATAATATGACATTTAAGATGTTTTAATAACATAAAACTTTTCATGACAGTGAGATATGTCTGCTCCTGGCAGCACCAATCTACTTCAGAGAAGATGATGGGTATCTAAGAACCTCCATATGGCGTTTGCTTCGAATGTGGCCAAGTTAGCCACTGGGCAAGAAACTGCCCTTGTCTCAACTGCTGGCAGTATGCTGTACAAACTGGGCAAGCAGAACACAAAAGGCAACTGTTGAACTTTACCAAGACAAAGTAGAACAGTCCTTCAAAATTCCTGCTCCACAGAAAAGTCTGTCAGATACTCTTCAGTTCTGTAGGCCAAAGATGGATGCTCCAATGTTACAGAAGAACCTTGGGTGACTGTCCTGGCAGCCAGCTGTCTCTGTCATTTCTATAGTTTTAGAAATTTTTTTTTCTAGAGCTGAGGATCGAACCCAGGGCCTTGCGCTTGCTAAGCAAGCACTCTACCACTGAGCTAAATTATTTGCTGGGCACTTCCTGTTTATTCAGGTAATAGTTTAACCTTCTCGGGTGTATGGTGGGGTTAAAGACTAGATAGTTGTAGTTTTATCAATTTGTTACAAATTGAAAACCAAAAGCACAACTCACAAAAGAGATGTAAAGTTTATAAAAGTTGCCAGGTGGTGGTGCACACCTTTAATCCCAGCATTCGGGAGGCAGAGGCTTGCAGATGTCTGTGAGTTTGAGGCCAGTCTGGCCTACAGAGTGAGTTCCAGGACAGTCAGAGCTACACAAAGAAACCCTGTCTCGAAACACCCCCTTCCCAAAAAAAGTTTATAAGAGAGACATAAAAGCTTAAGTTGTTTATCTAAAAATTGTTTTAAGGTCTAAAAGGATATTTTTAGGCTAGTAATACAAGTTATGATAGAGAGTGGTTTAGGTATAAAACTTTGGACTCACAAAGATAGGAGATAATAGAGTACTTTCTCTGAATTTGCCAAGTACTAATGGACTAGACATTGTGAGTGTAATTCTTACCTGATAATTGTTCTCATTGTACATCATTTTACTGTGTTTGAGTTTAAATCTTTCCCTTTTTATTTAGACAAAAAGGGGGAAATGTGGGGTAATCTTTTTGTATACTGTGAAGATGTGTCTCTGCCAAGGTACCTTCTGATTGGTCTAATAAAGAGCTGAATAGCCAATAGCTAGGCAGGAGAGGATAGGTGGGACTTCTGGGCAGAGATCAGAACTCTGGTAAGAAGAGAGGAGGGATTCACCAGCGAGATGCAGAGCAAGTCACACATACAGTATGGAGGAGAGGTAACGAGCCATGTGGCAAACGTAGACTAATATAAATGGGTTAATTTAAGTTTTAAGAGCTAGTTGGGGACAAGCCTAAGCTAAGGCCAAGTGTTCATAATTAATAATAAGTCTCTGTGTCAGTATTTGGGAGCTGGCGGTACAAAGAAAGACCTGCTAGATCCTTTTGTGGTTCTGTAACACTGACATAAACCCCATCAGCTTGTGATGTCTCCAGGTCTAGGCTGAGGGACCTCAGGAAACCAGGCTGGTTCTCTAAGTGGCAAGACTGGGGGAAGACAAGTACAATGGACAGATCTGGGTTCTGGTAAGATGGTTCAGCATGTAAAGGTACTTGCAACCCAGCCCTACTACCTGAATTCAATGCCTGGGACCTGCATGGTGAAAGGAAAGGATCCAACTTCTGTACATTGCTCTTTGACCTCCACACGTGCACCTTAGTGCATGCGAATGCACCTGCACACAAGCACATGAAACACATGCGCACGTAAATAAATGTGATAAAACAAAGCTATGGACTGTTCCGCCTCCTCCTGGATGCCTGGAGTGGGGACAGGTACCACGGAGGTGGTCATGTGACTGCATGGATTGCTGTGTGTTGTGGCTTCTCCTCTGGTCCCCAGGCTCCACCTTCTCCCCATTGCAATGCTGTCACCCCCCCCTTTCTGAGACCCTCCATAGCTCCCTGCTACCATCACAACAAAATCCACACCTCCCATTCAAGATTTCCCCCAGCTTGCCCTGGGCCAGGCTCTTTGCTCTGAATGCGGCAGCAGCACCCACTAATGTTCACGGTGTCCCTGAACACATCACCGCTTCAAGCTTTCTAGAACTTTGTCCAAGACATTTCCTCTACCCAAATTGTGTTAAGAGGCACCATAGTAAACTCGTATCTCTCCTTCAAAACCCTATTCGTATATCATCTTCCTGGAGCCTTTCTTTACCACGGCACAAACTAAAATAATATTTTATTTATTTGTACTTTACTAATTATAAGACTTAACATTTAAGTATTAGGTGTTGTTTTTCATAACATCTAATTTATTAACAGCTATACTAATGCTATAAACTTGTCTCATTCTTCTAAACTTGCCTCATTTACTTCAAGTATCCAAACCTACCCGCTGGGCCTTAAAGCTGTCCCTCCCCTTCAACCTGGGCAGGTTTGCCACTGCCTCGACCACTAGAGGGCAGCAGAGGTGATGCTTCCATAGCTAGGAGATAGAAGGCAAAGATGCTTCCTCCTCATTTCCCCCCACCCCCACTCCCGACCCTGCAGCCCCCATCCCACCCTCACATCCGTGCTCATTGTCTGGACACTATCTCTTCAGACTCACCCACCACCATGCTGGGTAAGCCACTCAAAAAGGAGTCCCAGCGTGGGAGCCACACGAGCCATCGAAGCCACTCGCACTGCTTTGAGTACTGAAGTCCTCCGTGGTGGAACAGGGACAAGCACCCTGTAGTACCCTTCCCCAATTCCCAGCTCCTGGTGACAGATCCAACCAGAACCTGGGCAAAGGGTGATGCTGGCACTCAGCATTAATTTATTTATTCATCCCAGCAACCCTAGTGGGCATACATTGCCTGTTGTTTGTATTTATTCCTATAAGAAAACCAGGCCACAAAGGGTCAGGAGACTTGGCCAAGCACTAACAGCCCGCCATGGTGGAGGCAAGAACCTACCTCAGGCACAGAAGGTCTGAAGCCCTGCCTTTCATATTCCATCCCCACATGGAGTGTTCAGCATAGTATATGACCTAGGACTGTAAACTCCAATGCCATCGAGCCACAAGAGGACACATGGGCCCAGGGACCCTAGAGGGAGGCTAAGCCTTTCTACATGCAGTAGGGGGAGGCATCTTCCTGTTTAGCGCATGTCCTGAGGTCCAGCATCATGAGGTCCCCGGAGCTACACACACCTCCAGCCTGGCCTGTCATTTTGCCTTCTGACTTGTATGAGGATGAAATTTAGGGGTTATTGACTGCAGCGATTTCATCAAGATGTTCTCACTCTTCGTGTCCATTCTTTAAAGGTGAAATAAAAAAATCCAAAGGCGATGTGGGGGGGGAGGGTCGGTCTTGTTTACCTGGTATCATAAAAGCCATTGCCAGACATTCTCCTGGAAGGGGATAAACAGCATAAAGCTCCAGTGGCACGTTCTAGACATGTTTCCAGTGCTGACTTGAGGGTCTGAGGATTGCTGCTGGGCTACAAGGGGCTTTGGGATCCTGGGGTGAGGAGGCGGCAACTGGTCCAGCACAAGTGATGCTTAGTAAATGCTTTTTGAGTTCAAGAGTGAATTGAGAATGCACACAGGCCAGGCTGCCCCTATCACCCATGGCAGGAGAGGCAGTGGCTAGAGCATTATGTCACCCGGGACTGGACTAGTACCCCTGAGACCCACTCTGGTCATGCCAATCTCAGTCCATGTCTTTGTGATTCCTGTTCCTCTACTAGGAGGGACTTTAATCTAAGTGCAGATCTTCCCCTCCCTGTCAAATGTCCACTCCTCACACTCTTCATTCTCAGCATTGACACCTCAGGGGCCCCATCCTCCCTACCAGACCAGCACCCCTCTGGGCTCTGTGCATGGAGCATGCTGGGTGCCTAGAATTGTGACTCAATGCCTCAGGATGGGATCCTCAACAGGAAATGCTCAATGACTCTTCCTCAGGTGAGCAAGTTAAGTGAGTGAGTAAATGAATGTTTGCCTAAGTCTTGATATTCCCCAAGGCATTTTCTATGGTGATATTTTATTTGTACTGAAATGTGATTTTATTTGTTTGTTAATAAATAAAGTTGCCTGGAGGTCAGAGCTAATAGCAAGCCATAGCAGAAGCTGGGCGGTGGTGGTGCACACCTTTAATCCCAGCACTTGGGAGGCAGAGCTAGGCAGATCTCTGTGTGTTCAAGGATACAGCCAGCATGGAGACACACACCTTTAATCTCAATACCAACCATAGAAGACCTGGAGGTCTGTATAGATGGGCAGTGACGAGGAGGTCATGTGGTTGGGTTTACAACCAATGAGAAGGCAGAACAGAAAGTCTACA